>CM077159.1:129225582-129234541 GCA_039583875.1 Platanthera guangdongensis | reverse complement strand
AGTCAAAAGATGCAAGGGTGTGTGATCTGGTTCCAAAGCCTAAAGATCACAATGTGATAGGAACAAGTGGATCTACAGGAACAAGTTAGATGAACAAGGTGTCATCATTAAGAATAAGACAAGACTGGTTGCAAAAGGATATAGGCAAGAAGAAGGTATTGATTTTGATCAAACCTTTGCTCCAGTAGCCAGACTGGAAGCCATAAGGATGTTCTTGGCCTATGCAACCTATCAAGGATTCAAAGTATACCAAATGGATGTGAAGTCAGCATTCCTTAATGGTAATTTAAAAGAAGAAGTATATGTGGAGCAGCCTTCAGGTTTTGTTGATCCTACTCTTCCACATTATGTCTATAGACTTAGGAAAGCATTGTATGGGTTAAAGCAAGCTCCTAGAGCTTGGTATGAAACCCTATCTAGTTTCCTCATTGAGAACAAGTTCACAAGGGGGAAAATAGATAAGACTCTATTCCTTAGGGAATCTAGAGGCAAGTAATACTTGTCCAAATATATGTAGATGACATTATATTTGGGTCTACTGAAAGTAGCCTTTGCAAAAAGTTTGCAAAGCTTATGCAAAGTCAATTTGAGATGAGTAGTATGGAGAGCTGAAGTTTTTCTTAGGTCTCCAAGTTAAACAGACTGAAAGTGGCTGTCCATATGTCAGTCAAAGTTCACCCTGGAACTCATAAGGAAATATGGTATGGATTCATCCAGTACCATGAAGACTCCTATGGGGTCAAGTATGTCTCTAAGCAAGGATGATGCAGGGAAACCTGTAGATGAAACCTTGTATAGAGGGATAGTTGCTCTCTTCTATACTTGACTGCAAGTAGGCCTGACATTATGTATGCTACATGTGTTTGTGCCAGGTATCAAGCATGCCCCAAAGAGTCTCACTTGACTGCAGTCAAGAGAATCTTGAGATATCTAAAGGGCACACCTTATCTAGGCCTCTGGTACCCTAGGAATGGAGATTTTGATCTAACAGGCTATTCAGATGCAGACTTTGCAGGATGCAAAGAAGATAGAAAGAGCACAACTGGATCCTATCAATTCCTAGGTGGAAGACTCATTTCATGGAGTAGTAAGAAGCAAACCAGTGTGGCCATCTCCACAGCTGAGTCAGAATATGTAGCTGCAGGAAGTTGCTGTGCTCAACTTCTATGGATTCAACATCAGCTAGAAGACTATGGATGTCAGGTAAGTAGAACTCCACTTTATTGTGATTCTACAGTGCTATTTCAATAGCTAACAACCCTGTATCACATAGTAGAACTAAACATATTGAGATTAAATATCACTTTCTTAGGGAGCATGTAGAAAGAAATGATATTGCACTTGAATATGTTAGAACTGATAATCAGATAGCTGATATGTTCACTAAGCCCTTAGATGAAGCTAAGTTTAATAGGTTCAAAATTGAACTAGGTGTGATAAACTTAGATTAAGTATACAGAACAAAAATTGGCTAAGTAAAAAGGTGTCGACACATAGACAAGTCTATGTCGACACAGAATAATAAGTGTCGACACTTCAGGAAAATGGTGTCGACACATCTAGGAAGTTAGTGTCGACACTTCAGAATGTTAGTGTCGACACATGTCGAGTAGGTGTCGACACATCCAATAAAGTGTCGACACTTAAGTTTACTCAGAATTTTTCTAAGTAAAGTCTCGACTACATGTCGAGTATAGTGGTGTCGACACTTAACCAAGTGTCGACACATAAAATCTGTTGACTAAACTTGTGTCGACACATAAGTGTCGAGACATTATAAGTCAGTGTCGACACTTATTGCCAGTGTCGACACATCTTTAGGATTCCATCCCGCCTGTTCGTCTTCAAACTAGAAAGGTATAAATAGGGTTCTGTCTTTGATTGTCGACACGCTTTCAAAGTTTCGAGACCTAAACTCTTGTGTCGACATTTCTCTCATCTCTCAAGACTAATCTTCAAACCCTAATGGCTCCCAAGCTGGAAGAGAACGTTAACGAAGGATATGAACTGGTGCGTGGCGCATTCGACGACTGCGAACAAGAAATCAAATCAGTGATAACCCTAATTGCCAATTCAGGATTGGAGTTCTTGGTTTCAGAACCAACGAAAATATGGAAGAAGGAAGTCATTGAATTCCTTTCTGGCGCGTCTGTAGATGACTCAGGCTACAGAATTAAGTCAAGGGTGCATGACACCAAGGTCAAGATTTCACCCAAGTCTTTAAGAAAGGTACTTCAGCTACCTAAAGTTCAAGATGAAGAGGAAGTAACTGCTTCTAAGACCAGGGAAGCTCTTACTTGGTGTGGACTGGATCCAAAGATGAAGGTGGGATCAGTCTTTAACAGAAAAGGTATGAATAATCAAGGCAAGTTCTTGTCAGAAATAGTGGGCAAGGTAATACTGAGCAAGCCAGGAGGGCATGACAGGGTGTCTGCCTCCATGTTTGAAGTCATGACCAGAATCATCTTCAATCTGAAAACAGACTGGTCCATGGTGGTTTATGAAAAAGTGCAGGAAAGCCTGAAGAAGCCCAATCTGGGCAGGATACTAAGTCTCTACCTGGCTGGATCAATTCCAGAGGTAATGAGCACTGCTGCAGGAACTAAGATCAATCATATGAGGAAGATGGACTCAAGAATATTCTCTAGATGGGAAAGGGTGTTATCCAAGGAAGTTCCTACTCCAGAGAAACAAATTCAGAAGAAAGATTCTCCTCCCAGGAAGAAGAGGAAGACTGCTGCTGTGACTCAAGAGTCCTCCAGCAGCTCAGGCAGTGAAGAACATGTGGTCTTCACTCCTGATAGTCCAATGGATAAGGCTGCAGAAAAGTCACCTGTTCCTCAGGAGCCAGCTGACATCCAGGGGGAGCTTCCAGGTGTAGCAGAACCATCTACACTGGAGAGTGAGCAAGCCACCCTCCTCATTCAAGAGGTACTTGTTGACCTTAATACTTTGAATTTTTCTATAATAAATTCTGATTTGTCTGATGACCATCAGCAAAATCAGCCAGCAACTCAAGAACCAGATGTTGTTCTCCAAGACACATCTGTTGTAGCTGATGAACCAGAACATCTCCTGCACAGTCTCCAGCAGAATACACAATGGAAGATCTATTTCTGAATTTAGATCAAGATGATTTTGATATGGAAAAGAATGCTGCTGATACAGAGAAGATGCTGCTGCTGAGGGGGAGAACTTGGATATTCAAGAGAGCCTATAAGGCTAGATACTGAGAAGGCACAAGATGTGCACATTGAAAAACCATCCAGCCCTAAGGATAGGGTGGATATAGACAGTACATCAGAGTCTGAGGATGATGAAGCTGAGCAAGCTAAGAAGAAGAAATTCTTTGTATTCAAGAGAAGGAGCCAGAGCTATAAGAAGGCTCTACAAACAGTTGCTCAACACTCTTTAGTTCAACAAGCTCCATCCACTGATTACAGTGCTCTACTGCTTGCAATGCAAATCAAGATGGATGAACAAAGGAAAGCTTTAGAAACTTATGTTGATGAAGGGCACAAGGCACTACAATCTGATCTGGGACAGGAAATCAAGTCAATAAGGTTTGAAATGAACCTTAATAAAAAGGAGATGACTGATTGTTTTACAAGGGTGCTCATGCAGTGGTCTATCTGGCTAAACATCAAGAAACAATCAAAGAGAAAGTAGAAGATATAGCACTAAAGCAAGGCTATGTGCTGGAGAATCAACTCAGGATGAATGATAATTTGACTGCATCTCACAATGCCATAGTCACTGAAATCAAGAATAAGTCTACTGAACCATCAACCTCCTCTGCTGCTGCCAAAGCTGATTTTGATACACTCTTTCAAGCTGAACTAACTGCTGTCAAGACTGCCATCAAGGATTCCCAGAAGGTCATTTCTGAACAGCTTACCAAGCTTAGACCTTTCTTTAAAGAGGGCATAAGGTATTTGGATAGCCAAATCAGGTTCTAGAAAGATGATGTGAGAGATCATGTGGCACAGGAAGTCATAAAGGAGGAGAGGGTGTTAGTCAAAGCCAGTTCTGACCATGCAAAATGGATATCCAATTCCATCAGGGCTACACTGGGCTATCCTCCCCTCTGTGATGATGACAATGTAGCTGAATCTGGTATTCAAGGAACATATCTTGGAGGTGAGCAACAGGCAGTGGCTGATGTAATCTATCCACCTCCAGATTTTGAAATGGTTCATGCTGATGTAAGCACAATGTATAGTCCAACTGCTGGCAAGCCCAATGTTATTCTGGAAAAGGTTGTTCAACCTATCACAGCTGCTATGCAAGAGGCTTTGGACAAAGAAGAAGAGACTAGGCTATCAAAGAAGAAGTTCAGGGAACTTGCTGAACAAAAACCAGATTTTGAACAGTGGAGCCCTACTTCTAGGAACATCATTCTCACTGCATGGAAAGCAGCCAAGGACAATGCCCATGAGAGGAACAAGTGGTTCTCAGAGGCTGAATGGAGGAAACATGAGAGTAGGTAGGAAGCAATTGTCCAATATAGAAGAAAGGCTAAGTTAGGAAAGCTACCTCCAACAGCTGTGGAGCCTAGCAAGTACTTTCATAAGCCCTATCGTTATTTTGAAAGGCAAAAGATCAAGGCTGAAGAACAGAAGAAGAAGGACCCCAAAGGGAAGAAGCCTGCTGAAGCTGAGCCTGCTGCTGCTGCTGCTGTGAAAGCCAAAGTGCAAGCTGGAAAAGGCATAGTCATTAAAGAACCAGAGCAGAATTAGACTAAGATTAAAACTGAAGAATGTTGTAATCAACATTTTGTGTAAATCATTGAAAGTGTATTAACAACAATGTATGAACATTTTTTGATAAATATATATTTCATGATTGTTCAGTAGAATGTGTCTAATTCTTGTTTGTTCTGTAATGCTGAATGAGTATACATGTGTGCTTTATTACATGTTTAAGTTTAACTCTGTTGTCATATATCTGTTTTACTTCATTTTATAATTTTTAATTATGAGTGATGTATATCATTGACTAAGGGTTATGACTTCTCCAAATAGGGGGAGATTGTTGGGTACATTGGTCAAATGTACCTGATTTGAAGAAGCCTCACCTAACTCAATGATATGCATCATAGTGTATTTGATGTTTGTTTGAGTTACTTGTGCAGGTCAGGAATACACTGGACTGAAGCTAAAAATTCTAAGTCCATGTGTCGACACCCAGAGGCAAAGTGTCGACACTTGAGAAACTTGTGTCGACACCCAGACAAGCAGTGTCGACACTTGGAGTCATTGTGTCGACACCTGGGAAGAAGAGTCGACACCAGTCAGAAAGTGTCGACACTTGAAGCTATGTCGACACTCAGTGTAGAAGAATGCAGAAAAGCTGTGTCGACACTTAGCAGAAGTGTCGACACCTAGAAGAGCTGAGTCAACACCAGAAAGTGTCGACACTTGAAGTAAGTGTCGACACTCAGCAAAAGTCTGCAGAATCTAAGTACAAGTGTCGACACTCAACACAATGTGTCGACACTATGCAGAAGAGTCAGCACTTGAAGTAAGTGTCGACACCCAGCACAATGTGTCGACACTTAGCTAAAGACTCAGTATTTGAAGTAAATGTCGACACTCAGCACAATGTGTCGACACTTAGTTGAAGACTCTACACTTGAAGAAAGTGTCGACACTAGGAGCAGTGTCGACACTTAGCAAAGAACAGAAAAGTTACAAAATATTCTAAGTACAAGTGTCGACACTAAAGGAATGTGTCGACACTCAGCTGAAGAATCAAGATTGAAGACTTGTGTCGACACCAAGAAGCAGTGTCGACACTTGACAGTTTCTACACATGAAGTATGTCGACACAAAGGAGATGTGTCGACACTTAGAAGAATACAGTTAAAGAAGAAGTACAAGTACTTGTGTCGACACTCAATTTCAGTGTCGACACATGCAGAAGAAACTGTGTCGATACATACAAGGAATTGTGTCGACACCTTGTAGACTTGTGTCGACACTTACACAACATGTGTCGACACTTGGCCTATAAGTGTCGACACTTAAGAACAGAAAGTCTCGATACTATCTGACAGTTAGAGGAATTTCAAGAAGTGACTGGTTGACAAGACAGCTGCCGATCCAGCCGGTCTACATCAACTGTCAGTGATATCAGAAGTCTGTTATGAACCGGACCAGCCGGTTACCATGAAGGAAGCCTATAAATAGGCACCCATAGTTTACAGACCAAGATTGATCAAGTGATTAAGGATTGTTGAGATATATAGAAGTGGTTGAAAAAGTTTTTACAGAGAGAGATCAGATCTTTGTAAAAGTGGTATATTGAGAATCAACACAAGAAGATCTTGCTGTGCATCAGCAGATCTAAGAAGTTGGAGAGAGAGAGCTCCAACCAAGTATTCAGTCTTTGGAACTAAGGCTGAGAAGAAGAATTCAGAGTCATCTGGATTTCAAGAAGTAGAGGTCAAGGACAACTGCTGAAGATTCAGACTAATTCAGTTCTAATCAAGAAGCTTTGAAGGAAGCTAAGTCAGTTTGAATCTAACTGAGTTCTTCCAAGAACTCTTCAAGAATCTCTCAACTCCTCTCCTATTTTCTGAGTTTGTAGAGTTAACTATTGTACATTCTATTTTTACCTGTAGGATCCATTGGATCTGAGTGAATTGTAAGCCTATTTTATAAAGGCTGAGGGTAGGGCTTGGTTGCCTGAGTGTAGGAGTTGAAGAACTCTGAGTGTAGGCCTTAATTGGCTGAGTGTAGGCCTGGGTGGCTGAGTGTAGGCCGTTTGCTGAGTGTAAGGCTTTGGGCCTGAGGTAGGAACCTAGTTTGGTTCTGAGTTAGTGGAGAAGTTTGGCCGAATCTAGTACACTGCTAGATAGGCGAAGGGGGAAAGTGGATGTACCCAAAGATTGGGGAACCACTATAAATTAGTGTGTCTGCTGTGGTGTGCTGTGCTGTGCTGTGGATTACTTGTTTGATTTCTGCAATTGCTGTTAGCTGTAATAATTGTTGTGCTGCCAACAAAGTTTAAAATAGGTTTAGGTCACCTATTCACCCCCCCCTCTAGGTGTTTAGGTACCATATCTTTCATTCCCTGAGTGCACGGGGTGTGTGCCCGTGCGTGCCTATGCCTGTGATGTTGTGACAATACTATATTTCTTGGTTATACTAATAAAGTGCAGGGAAGGAGCATTGCCGCCCCGAGTTGGGGGTGAGATCGTTATAAATGGTCAGCTTTGCTGACCGTTGCTTTTGTTTGCCACTGTGTGGTGGATTGTGCTTGCAGGTGCTGCTGGACCAAGCGGTCAATAGGGGCTAAAGCCCAAATTGCGAAGCCAGCCCTCGAAGGCCTAATTGGAGTGTTTATTTGCTTTTGCTCATGTATGACCGGCATGTGTGCCGTGGTACGGAAAACATGTAATTTGAGTAAACCATTTGTAAGGCCTTAAGGCCAGTACTTGTGTATGTACTTCATTCCTTTTTGGCTTGTTAGTGGACATTCATGCTTGTTGTTGGGTTCTTTTAATTACAACTATTTAAACTGCTTCCGCTAGAATGCTCTGTGTAGGACGTTAAGATTGGTTGGATGGTTTCCATTGAGTAACCACCCGGTCTGTCTGTGGTATATGGCGTCGGGCCCCGGCCGGACCTACTGTTATATGCTATGCGACGGATAGGGGTGTTACACCCTCAATCCAATTGGATCCACGACCATTGATCAACAAGGAGAAGGACGGCGCCTGGACAGATTGGAGCAGCCAGTTCTTAAACTGGGCCGGAAAACCAAAGCGGGTAAGCACCTGCTCAAGCGTTTGCCAACTCATACGATCGTACGCCTGCTCCATGTCCACCTTAACTGCGAGGAAACCTTCTTTGAAAGTGGAAACCTGCAACTTGTTAACCGCCTCTTGAGCGAGGAGGCATTGGTGGAAGATGCTCCGGCCCGAGACGAAAGCACCCTGCTCCGGAGAGATGAGGTGCGGGAGGACATTCTTCAATCGACCCACCAGAATTTTGGAGACAATTTTATAAACCGTCTGACATAGGTTAATGGGCCTAAACTTCTCCGGTCTATCAGCGGGGGGAGTATGGTCTCAAGGTTGAAACTTAAAGGAATTGACGGAAGGGAACCACTAGGAGTGGAGCCTGCGGCTTAATTTGACTCAACACGGGGAAACTTACCAGGTCCAGACATAGTAAGGATTGACAGATTGAGAGCTCTTTCTTGATTCTATGGGTGGTGGTGCATGACCGTTCTTAGTTGGTGGAGCGATTTGTCTGGTTAATTCCGTTAACGAACGAGACCTCAGCCTGCTAACTAGCTATGCGGAGTTTAACCTGCACCAACTTCTTAGAGGGACTATGACCGCTTAGGCCACGGAAGTTTGAGGCAATAACAGGTCTGTGATGCCCTTAGATGTTTTGGGCCGCACGCGCGCTACACTGATGTATTCAATGAGTATATAATCTTGGCCGATAGGTTCGGGTAATCTTTTGAAAATTTCATCGTGATGGGGATAGATCATTGCAATTGTTGGTCTTCAACGAGGAATTCCTAGTAAGCGCGAGTCATCAGCTCGCGTTGACTACGTCCCTGCCCTTTGTACACACCGCCCGTCTCTCCTACCGATTGAATGGTCCAGTGAAGTGTTCGGATCGCTGTGACGTGGGTGGTTCGCCGCCTGCGATGCTGCGAGAAGTCCATTGAACCTTATCATTTAGAGGAAGCAGAAGTCATAACAAGGTTCCGTAGGTGAACATGCGGAAGGATCATTGTCGAGACCCTAAAGAGATCGAGCGATTTGACAACTTGTGAACTTATTCAGCATCTCATTGATGCTGTTGCGCACTCGTCCATCTTTTTCATGAACAACCTGATGGTAACATGTTCTAGATGGAGGAAAGATCAACTCGGCGTAGATTTACGCCAAGGTAAATATGTAGTATGAGTAGAATTTCAACATATATTCTCAAAG
>CM077159.1:129198082-129218082 GCA_039583875.1 Platanthera guangdongensis | reverse complement strand
GCGCAACTTGCGTTCAAATACTCGATGATTCACGGGATTCTGCAATTCGCACCATGTATCGCATTTCGCTGCGCTCTTCATCGATGCGAGAGCCAAGATATCCATTGTCGAGAGCCCTACAACTCTTGAAGAGAAAACAATAAATCCACAAAACAAATCTCTTTGAGAATATATGTTGAAATTCTACTCATACTACATATTTACCTTGGCGCAAATCTGCGCCGAGTTGATCTCTCCTCCATCTAGAGCATGTTACCATCAGGTTGTTCATGCAAAAGATGGACGAGTGCACAACAACATCAATGAGCTGCTGAATAAGTTCACAAGTTATCAAATCGCTCGATCTCTTTAGGGTCTCGACAATGATCCTTCCGCAGGTTCACCTACGGAAATCTTGTTACGACTTCTCCTTCCTCTAAATGATAAGGTTCAATGGACTTCTAGCAGCATCGCAGGCGGCGAACACCCACGTCACAGCGATCCGAACACTTCACCGGATCATTCAATCGGTAGGAGCGACGGGCCGGGCTCAGCATATTTAAACTTTCAGGGTGCAAAGTGCCAAAAGTTGCACTTTCGGGGGTGCAAAGTGCCCAAAAAGCCCCCCCCCCCCCCCCCGTCTAGAAAATTGCTGATAGTGAGGTAGAGGTTAGTCCATCTGGTGGCTTATCCGATTCTGATAATGATGATGTCTCCGCTAGGTCTGATTCAGAGGAATCAGCAATATCTGTAAGTTCTGCTAGTTCTGTGGAGCGCTCCCAAGATGTTCGAGGAAATGCGTCTGTGAGCTCGTCCTCCTCTCAGGTTTTCAGAAGCAACAATATTCAATCTCCTTTAAACCATGCGACCAAGCCATTCGCCCCGGGCTCAGTCGATGCCCTCATGAGCGCATGTGGTATTCCGCTTGCTGGCCCGTCTTTGGGCTTAAGATTAACTCCTGCTCCTAGCCCGAAAGTCGTAATTCCGAAGGTGTCAACGCCGGCGCCGTTGCCTCGGGTATGGTCAAAAAATGTTCCTGTTAGCTTCCCGAAGATGGATATCCAGCAAGGCGACTACTTCATTGATGGAATTGCCAGCATGGATGATGATGAAGTTGAGGAAATCCAAGCAGAGTACGTGAATGCTTTGGTTGGCAGAGTTGTTGGAGTTAACTTCCGTCTTGAATGGCTCTCGGCCCAGTTACATCTGAAATGGGGAGCTTTCCAAGGCTTTCAAGTATGCGACTTGGGCGAGGGATGTTTTTTGTTAAAATTTGCTAATAGAGAGAGTCGGGATCAGGTATGGCAAGGAGGCCCGTGGCATGTGGCCGGGCAAGTGGTTGCGCTCGACGTTTGGTCGGAAACTTTCATCCCCGCATTAAACCCAAAGATGTTGGTGCCAATTTGGGTAAGGCTCCCATGTCTCCCGCTACAATTTTGGGGTGACAAGAATTTATTTTGTATTGCAGCAATTATTGGAGAGCCTATATATATTGATGCCTTTACAAAAGCTAGAACAAGAACCAACTTTGCAAGAATTTGTGTGCGGCGAGACCTTTCCGCCCCCTTGCTAGGGGGAATATGGTTGAACAGCAAAGGTTCGTGCAAGTTCTTCCAAAAGTTCCATTATGAGGGCATTGGATCCCTGTGTACTTCCTGTGGGTTTGCCAACCATGGGGATTCTGCATGTCTTAGCCGTGAAACTACGGCTGAAATGAAGAAGCACAATCCGCAAGATGGTCTAGATGACTGGACTTTGGTCCTGCCAAGAAAATCCCCTCCAAAGCCCAAGGATGGTGGCATACAACATCGTAAGCCTGGAAATTGGGTGTGGCGGAAGGTGGAGAAACCTGTAAGCACAACGCATACGTTGGTCGATGCCAATATTACAAATTTTCCCGAAACTGAAGATGCTAACACTGCAAAGGCTGTGGAAGATAGGAATCATGCTGAGATATCTGTTGCCGAGTTGAATAATACTGCAGCTAATGATTTGTCGTTTCAACAGGAGCCAGTCCCTGATCGGGTCCTGAATGAGACAGTTCCTGCAGAGACTATTGAGGAGGATGCTGGGCGGCGTGCCAGATCTCCATCAAAATCGAAGCGGGGCCGTTCCAAAAGCAGATTGCGCAGGGAAATTGCTGAGTGTGCAGCGGGGGGGGGCTCCCCTTCGCGGATATGACGAAGTTAATTTTATGGAATTACCGTGGTGCAAGCAAGCCCGCTTCCCACGCGCATCTACAAGGGCTAATATGCGCAAATAATCCAATTGCAGTTGTTTTGTTGGAGACTCGACGCCAAGTTTTCACCCGGCGTGATGTGGATAGGCTGATTGGGAGGAGATGGAATTTAGACTACGTCCCTTCGATTGGTAAATCAGGCGGCATTCTTTTGTTATGGCTGGATGATATCATCAAGGTTTGCGGCATTGTCAAAGATAGACAGTTTATAAAAGCTTCCATTCTCTTGCCCTCGGGGGTTACCGGCAACTAGGAGCCATATACGTAGATAAGTATTTGCATCAGAGGCGGGTTTTATGGGATGCGCTGGCTGCGATGGATAGGAGCATGCCTACGGTCCTTGGTGGGGACTTTCAATTGCGTTTTGCCGGCGGAGGAGGAGAAGCGTGGGGGGGGGGGGGGGGGGCAGGTTTAAGATGTCCAATGGGGCAAACGAATTTGCGAACTTCATCACGTTATGCGGGTTCCATGAAATTCCTTTCACAGGAAATATGTTCACATGGTGTAACAATCAAAGGCTGGCTGACCGCATCCTCTCTCGACTTGACCGGGTGCTCCTCAATGACCCGGCGTTTCTTGCCTTTCTCGGATCAATTGTACACCATTTGCCAAGAATAGCCTCAGATCATGCGCCACTATTGCTCCAAATTGACCTAATAAAGTTTGCCACATCTAGGAGAAGTATCAAATTTGAAGAGGCATGGATGAGAAATCCGGACGCTAGTACGGTCGCCCGCGGTTCTTGGTTAAAGCCAGTTATCAGAAGCCCAAGCAAAATCCTGGAGGTCAAGTGCTCGAGAACTATTAAGTCTCTCTCGCGGTGGTCAAAGTTTAATGCTAAATTGGAAGCCGGGAATGCTAGGAAGCTTGAGGAAGAAATAAACTCGCTCCAGCTTTGGGAGGCTGACTCGGCGCTGTCAGATGATGAATTGCATTCCCTGAGGGGCTTGGTTGCTAATTATAATGAGATCCAAATAAAACTTGACACATGGTGGTGGCAACGTGCGAAATGTTGCTGGTTGGAGCACGGCGATCGGAATTCATCTTTCTTCCAGGCGGCTGCCACTCAATGCAAACATGAGAATCAGATTTTCAAGATGCATGTCGGGGACGAAACCATCACCGAACAACACCTCATTGAAGATGTTATGCTTGGGCATTTCTCTCAAAGATGGTGTATGGAAGATCTTGGTTCTTCGGAGGTGCTGCCATGCCCTCGGGGAAAAGTTTCTGTGCTTGAAGGTGAAGTGTTGGCTGCTCAGCTTACTGATGCTGAAATTAGAAGAGCGGTCTTCGCTTTTGGAAAAAATAAAGCGCCGGGATGCAATGGGGTAACGCATTCTTTCTTTACGCATTTTTGGAACTTTACCATGTTTGATTTAATTGCTGCAGTCAAAAGTTTCTTTACATCTGGCTCAATGGAGGCAAAGTGGAAAGACACTTTGGTTGTGCTTATCCCCAAATGCAGTAACCCGAGCTTGCCGGAACATTATCGTCCGATCAGCCTCTGATCTACCATCTACAAAGTCGTGGCCAAGATTATGGCTAATCGAATGAAGCCTATGCTGCAAATATTAATATAGGAAGAGCAAACCGCCTTCGTGCCGGGCCGGCTTATATCGGGCAATTGTCTCCTTGCCCAAGAAGTTGTACATCAGATTCACACTACTCAAAGTAATGTTGGGTACATGGCTATGAAGATTGACATGGAGAAGGCCTTCGACCAGATTCAATGGTCTTTTGTCAGACGCGCCTTGGAGGGTTTCAACTTCCCGCCATTCTGGATTGATCTTATCATGGAATGCATCACATACCCAAGATTTGGTCTTCTCATTAATGGCTCCCGTTCAAAGTGGATACACGCTACTTGCGGGCTTCGACATGGATGCCCCCTCTCTCCATACTTATTTATTTTGTGCTCTGAGTACCTCTCCTTATTAATCAACTCAAGTATGCATCCAGGCATAGGAATAAAAATAGCCCCAGCTGCTCCAAAATTATCCCACCTCCTCTTTGCGGATGACACTCTTATTTTTGGCTCGGCGTCGCTTGGGACGACAACGGATATCATTGGGATCTTAAGGCGGTATTGTGCTCTCTCTGGAGAAGCAGTTAATGCTTCAAAGTCCAACATTATCTTCGGCCCCAAGGTTCCTCTTAGCACAAAACAAGAAATTTTACATCTATTGGGGCATGGCGAATCCAATGCTTTCAATTATCTGGGTATCACAGGGGAAGGTAAGGATTACTGATTTTGACCATTTATTGGATAAGATTAGCAGCAAAATCCGCTCTTGGGGCACTCGCACCTTTCTATGGCAGGCAGAATTGCACTCATCAAGAGCACTCTTTCTGCAATTCCCCTACACGCTTTGGCCCATTCGCCTGTGCCAGTTTCTACCATAAATAAAATCAAAGCCTTGCTTTCTGATTTCCTGTGGAGCGGTTCTTCGAGCAAGCGCTCTTTGCACTTCTCAAGATGGATGGATTTATGTTTGCCAAAGGAAAAAGGCGGACTGGGTTTCAAAGATCTTCTATTGTGGCGGCGCATCCTCATGGGAAAGTTTGCTTCTAGAGTGGCAGGTGCTGATGGCTCCCTATTGGCAAGAATTTTTGGGGCCAAGTATGCTGGGCAAGATAGATTCAAGCCCAATCGGGTCACTCAAAAATTTGGCGCTGTATCTCCCTCGCCGGTGAGCTCTTGGAGAAGCATACATTCTGGATGGTGGGAGACGACATGGACATTTCTACCTTGGAGGATAACTAGCTAGGCGTCCTACCGCTCAACAAATGGCCAACCTTCATAAATGTGGAAGAATTACCTACTCATGTTGTTGGATTCCTGGACACAGATTCCCAATGGTTGTTTGAGAAATTGGGCGGCCTTAATGATGGCTTAATTGTTGCTGTTTACGGTCTACATAGGGACAATGTTGGCGGTCGGGATAAAATTATCTGGGCTCACACCGAAAAGCAGGTGATGGATGCTAGCTTACTATATAACCTGGAATGCCCAAGAGGGTTGAATATGGGCGGCCAAATTTGGAGCATAAAGACGCAGCCACGTTATTTAGCCATGATTTGGCGAGCCATAAACGACATGCTCCCCACCTATGAATGGCTGTACATGCACCGGCTCAGAAATGATGCGGATTGCCCCTGGAATTGCAAGCGTGCTGAGACCGTGCAACATATATATGAGAGCTGCTCCTTTGTCGGACGTATAAGGACGATGATGTCAAGAATGGGCATTCGTTTAAACTCCTCCAGCCCCTCTTTGTTGGATGCGCTATTGGAGGAAATGGACATTTGCACCAAATCCAAGGAAACAAAGGCGTTGGCTTCTCTAATTTACGCTATTTGGAAAGCTAGAAATCAACGTGTCCATGGTGAAGCCTCTTTACAGCCCTCATCTATTGTTCTAAACGCACTCATGGAAGCATCCAATGGTAACTGGGCGGCCCGTGTAATCCTCGAGCCCTTTTGGTCGCCCCCGCCGTTGGGATGGTTAAAAATTAACTTTGATGGATCTGTTCACCCAAATTGTGTGGCCGGAATTGGATGCTCTGTCCGGGACCAAGATGAGACTTTGATTGCTGCCAAGGGTGTCAAAATCCATAGCCGCTCGGTAAGCATGTCTGAGGTGAGGAGTGCACTGCTTGGTATCAACGTGGCAAAAAATATCATGCATGCTGTAATTGGTTTGATTCTTGAGTGTGATTCTGCCTACGCTTGCGCCACTATAAACCGTATTCTATCAGGAGTTTGGAATGGGGACTTGGAAGGAATACTAGCTCGCTCGCTAAAGGATTGTCCCAACATTATGATTTCTCTTGTTGATCGAAGAGCCAACTCCGTGGCTGACTACGTTGCTAATTCAACTTGTAGATCGAATTTTCTATGGGAAAGGGGTATGCCCCTTCCCCAAGCCCTTTCTTTCATCCTCTCTAAGGATATGATGCCGATGTAATCCTTTTGCTTTTGATATATATATATATATATATATATATATATATATATGCTAATGTCACCTTCAAGAAACCCAAAAACTTTCTAGTGAGAGAAAGTGAGGGAGGTGTGGGTGCTGTGCGGTGGTGGCGGCGCGCTGCCGGCGGGGGCGTGCAGCAGGGGTGGCGTGCTGCTGGTGTGTGTGGGGTGCTGCGATGGCGGCGTAGTGCGGATGCTGCGGTGGCGGCGTTGTGCGGGTGTGGGTTGCGCAGTGGCGGCGTGCTGTGCGGGTTTGGTGCGGTGGTGGCAGCGTAATGTGTAAGAAGAAAAAGAACCGAAAGGTTATTGTTGACTGCGAGCCTGTTTCTCCTTCTCTAAATTAGCATTCAGTGCTTGGTGGTGCTGCACCAAGAAGACCTTCTTCCCCCGTTCAGGACCTAGTGGCATCCAACCGGGCTCCAGTTATTGCAAACAAAAAGTTATTTTCTTCTGACCATGTTTCCTTGAATCTATTCGAGCATTCCGGGGCTGCTAATCCTAGCTCGGATAGTTCTCAAGAATCTGATTCAGATAGCTTTTGGGGCTCTGAAAAGTCTGCAAATTCTGTAAGCTCTTCAAGCTGCATATTTGATGTTCGAGGTAATGACACTGCGAAATCTGTTAGCAACTCCAGCGGTACTCATGCTGCTAAAGATAATGTTTCTGTGAACTCTTCATCGTCTCAAGCCCATCAATCTAAAGATAATCAGGTTTTGCCTAATCAGGCTGCTAGATCTCAAGGTGTTCGACAAATTGCCACCGTGAACTCACCTTGCCCCGATGGACAGCAGGATACCAATTATCTTTCTCCGCTCAACCATACTGCATAGCCTTTTGTCCCAGGTTCAATCGATGCTATCATGAACCATTGTGGTGTCACGCAGGTTCCGCCAGCGCCCACCCGGGCTGTCCAGACAGCTAAAGAGCCATCCGGGGCCAACAAGGCACATGATTGTCCTACCCGCCCTGCTGCCCCTCTACCCAAGCTATGGTCAAAAAACATACCTGCTCTATTCCCCAGACCTTCAACAATCGGATTTTTATGATGACGAAATTGTGAATTTGGATGACGAGGAAGCTGATAGCATCGAAGCTGAGTACGAGAATGCTTTGGTTGGTAGAGCAGTGGGCGCGAACTTTCGTTTTGAATGGCTTGCGGCTCAGCTCCATCGTAAATGGGGGGCGTTTGACGGTTTACAAATATGTGATCTAGGTGAAGGTTGTTTCCTACTAAAATTTGCCAAAAGAGAAGATCGCGACCATGTTTGGCTTGGCGGCCCATGGCACGTAGCGAGTAAAGTTATCGGGCTCGACCTGTGGTCAAGTAATTTCATTCCAGCTCAGAATCATCATTTGCTTGTGCCGACGTGGGTGAGAGCTCCAGGCCTTTCCCTCAGCTTTTGGGGTGACAAGAATCTTTACCGCATTGCCGGCATCATTGGGGAGCCGCTGTTCATTGATGCATTTACTAAATCAAGATCGCGGACTAGCTTTGCTAGATTCTGCGTTCGGCGAGATTTAGCGACTCCGCTGCTTGGCGGACTATGACTAAATAGCGCAAAGACCGGAAAATTCTTCCAAAAACTGGTTTATGAAGGTATTGGTTCACTCTACACTTCATGCGGTTTCGCTGAGCATGGCGACGCGACATGCGCTTCAGTTGCTCCAATAAAAAATGCAAAAGTTCGCAACCCACAGGAGGGTTTAGATGGCTGGACCCTTGTTCTACCTCGGAAGCCGCTGCAACAAAAAGCAATTGCTGACAACAACAAGTCAAATTGGCAATGGCGCAAGGTGGAGAAGCCGGCTGCCCCTATTCCAGCGTCTTCGGCTACTGATTGCAATGCCCAGACTGACGCCCCTATTTTACCCGATGTCATAAACCTCCAAGAGCAGCAGATGTCAATTGATTGTCATGTTCAGGATGGTAATGTCTCCATCAACAAGCAAGATAATGCCGCAGAGCCTAATCAACAGCAACCACCCAAAGATATTGCACACCCATGCCAAGAAAATTTTCCTAATGATCATGTTAATTTGGATGTGCGAAGACCGAGATCTCCCACGAGGAAAGTCCGTACGAGATCAAAGAGCAGGGCTATATCTGCTCGGGGTAGGGAGGAGCATGCAGCGGGGGCTTCCCCTTACTTGCAATGATGAAGTTGATCCTTTGGAATTGCCGGGGAGCAAGCAAGCACACTTCCCAGACGCTTTTGCAAGAGCTTGTCCGTCCGCACAAACCGATAGGTGTTGTTCACATACCGTCCTCCCTCAATGTAAGAAACTATCATATACATAGCGAACCATATATGCAGCCCGCTACAATTCCCATCAATCAATTACAAGATGCATCTCACGGACACTGGGCATCTACATGTAACCCACAATCTACTTGGGTGCCCCACCCCGCTGGATGGATCAAAGTAATTTTTGATGGTTCGGTAATGGAGAATATCATTGCCGGTTTGGGATGTACATTTCGTAATCTTTGGAGATGCTTGCTTGCGGCCTTGGGTGCGCCTCACCGAAGTAGACCGATATGTATGACCGATCTCCATGCTGCAATGGCTGCTCTGAAGCTTGATACTCAATTTGCCGTAGAATCCGGACATTAGTGTTGTTTCAGAGGGTGATAGCAAAGATGCATGTTCTAATCCTCGCCGAATGCTCAACGGATGCTGTATTGGTAAGCTTGAAGCTGAAATGGCCCGCCTCCTACAAATGTTCCAAAGAGTGGAGATTTCTTATGGTAACCGAAAGACAAACTCGGCGGCCAATCATGTTGCTAAGAATTGTTTTAATGAGTTCAAGTGGGAAAGGGGTATGCCCCTTACCATGTCGCTTGCGCATATCTTGATGCATGATGCCATCACAATGTAATTTTTATTTTCCTGCACGTTTACTATATATATATTAGGCCACAGCCAAATTCAAGGAACCCAAAAACTTTTCGCATTGCCTGAGCAAGTGGCGGGCTTGCTAAATGCTGCGGGTCAGTGGGATGACAGCCTGCTCTCCCCTTTTCCCCCAGATTTGATCCACATTATCAAAAGCTTGCCTCGTATCGAAGGGGACAATAGTCTTGTATGGGCCCAGTCTGAAAAGGAATGCATGGTGGCTGCTGCAACATATGACACTGGATGCCCGTCGTCCACGCTCAATGGTAATACTCTATGGAAAATCAAGTCCCAGCCAAGAATGCTGATGCATGTTTGGCATGCCTCCAATGCACTACTGCATACCAACTCTTGGCTCAATTATCACCGTCTCCGCAACGATGCACTATGCCCATAGGGCTGCGGGGTGGAAAAATCCATTGAACACATGCTAAAGGATTGTCGTTTTATCTCAAAGATCCATCTGGAATGTGCCCGGTTTGGAATCCCGCCAAATATCCTGGGCCGGAATATCTTGGAATTCTTGGAAAATGACCAGCTGACTAGTAATGAGCAGAAGACAGCCACCTTTCTAACATCTATATGTTATTATATTTGGAAAGCAAGAAACTGTTATATACATGGAGAATCATATATGCAGCCTGCTTCAATTCTGATAAATGCAGTACAAGATGTATCTCACGGACATTGGGCATCTACATGTAACCCACAATCTACTTGGATGTTCCCCCCGGTCGGATGGATCTAAGTAAATTTTGATGGATCGGTCATGGAGAATAACATTGCTGGCTTGGGCTGTACGGTTCAGGATCATAATGGATGTTTGCTTTTACCCTTGGGAGCGCCGCACCGAAGTAGATCGATATGAATGACTGAATTTCATGCTACAATGGCTACTCTGAAGCTTGCCACCCAATTGGCAACGGATTCCATTGGTGTTGTCTTGTAGGGGGATAGCAAAGATGCATGTTCTACTCTTGGCCGAATTCTCAACGGATGCTGCATCGGTAAACTGGAAACCAAAATGGCCCAACGCCTACCAACGTTCCATAGAGTGGAGATTTCTTATGTTAATCACAAAGCTAACTCGGTGGCAGATCATGTGGCTAAAAATGCTTGTTTTAATGAGTTCAAGTGGGAAAGGGGTATGCCCCTAACCACGCCATTTGCGCATATCTTGATGCATGATGCCAACTCTATGTAATTTTTACTTTCCTGCATTATATATATATTAGGCTACGGCCAAATTCAAGGAACCCAAAAACTTTTGCCGACTGGCTCAATGTGGCAACTGGGTGCTGTGTATGCTTGTAAATATTTGCATCGTAGACGTGCGATATGGGAGGATCTGTCCAAGCTTGACAAAACTACTCCAACATTAATTGGGGACGACTTCAATTGTGTGCTTCGGGCCAATGAACGACGGGGAGGGCAATGTGTCACCCTTAGCGGGGGGACTCAAGAATTTGCCAACTTCATCGCAATCAACAACTTACATGAAGTCCCTTTCACAGGAAACTCTTTCACATGGTGCAATAATAAGGAACCTGCAGCTAGAATTCTATCCCGGCTCGACCGGGTGCTCCTCAACTCCCCCGCTTTGTTATTATTCCCTGGCTCTTTAGTCCATCATCTCCCTCGGATAGAGTCTGACCACGCGCCGCTACTCCTCGAGCTGGATAAGTTGCATTTCAAAGCCGCTGGTAGATTGAAATTTGAAGAAGCTTGGATGTCTTCCCCAAATGTGTACCCGGTTGCACTAGGAGCCTGGAGGAAACCTGCTAGGGGTAATCCCTGTGATGTTCTGGGAATCAAGTGCACAAGGACCATTCAGTGCTGTCCAAATGGAGTAAATTCAATGCAAAGTCTGAAACAGCGGCGGCACAGAAATTGGAGGATGAAATTAAAGTTATCCAGCTGCAGGAGGCCTCAATCCCACTGACTGACTCCGATCTTCAGTCCCTATGAATTTGAATATCAAAATACAATGAAATCCAAACCCGGTTGGACACCTAGTGGTGGCAACGGGCCAAATGCAATTGGTTATCTAATGGGGCTCGCAGCTCCTCCTTTTTTCACGCGACAGCAACGCAACGGAAACATGAAAACAGGATTTTCACCCTCCAAATTGGCAATGCTACAACATCCGATGAAGGCCAGATTGAGCAGGAATCGAGGAATCATTTTTCGGCTAGATGGTGTACTCCTGATGCCCCACTCGACGACAAGCTGCCAACGCCCACCCGCATAATTAATGAGGTACAAGCTAATGCCCTCCTTTATCCTATACTTGATGTTGAAATAAAACACGCAGTTTTTTCCTTCGGCCGCAATAAAGTGCCCGGAATGGACGGGGTAACACACTCCTTTTTCACCTATTTCTGGAACTTCACTATGCCCGAAGTGCTGGCAGCCACCCACGATTTTTTCTCCTCCGAAAAAAAATGGATCAAAGTTGGAAAGATACTCTGGTTATGTTAATCCCCAAATGTGCTCAAGCCAACAAGCCCGTGCAATTTCGCCCCATTAGCCTTTGTTCATCAATTTACAAGATTGCCGCAAAAGTGATTGCCAACCGATTGAAACCAATATTGGGGGACTTAGACTTCGTTTGGAAGGACTTATTTTTACCGGTCAAGCGGTTACGACCGCATGAATCAGACCTTAATTATAGCCCGGTTCATGCGGTCGTAACCGCTTGACCGGTGAAAATAAGTCCCACCAAACGGAGCCTTAATCTCAATGGAGCAAGCCGCATTTGTGCCGGGCCATCTTCTATCGGACCACTGCATAATAGCCCCAGAAATCCTCCACAGGATACATACAACTGAAAGCAAAAATGGCTACATGGCCATTAAGCTGGACATGGAGAAGGCATTTGACCGGACATAATGGAGTTTCGTTCTTCGGGCCTTGCAAGCCTTCAACTTCCTGCAACGATGGATCAACCTGATTACAGAATGCATCTCATATCCCAGATATGGCCTTCTAATTAATGGCGCAAAATCTGAATGGATCTATGCTACTCGGGGCCTCCGTCAGGGATGTCCCTTGTCCCCCTATTTATTTATCTTATGTTCTGAATTTTTATCCTTGCTTGTCAAACAAAGTCCGTTGCCAGGACTAGGAATCAAGGTCAGTGCTTCCGCCCCAAAAATCTCCCACTTACTATTTGCTGACGACACTTTGCTTTTTGGTGCCGCTACTACTAGCACTTCAAAGGAGTTTAAGAGTATTCTCCACCGATATTGCTCGCTATCCGGTGAGGCCATTAACAACTCAAAGTCCAACATTATCTTTGGCCCAAAAGTTCCACCAGACGAAAGGTCCAGAATCTTGCACGAGCTTGGTCATAACAGTGTGAAGGTAATTAAATACCTAGGTATTACGCTCCGGCCGGGTCGATCCCGAGCTAGAGATTTCGATATCCTATTAAATCAAATGATGTCCAGCATCAGGAATTGGGGATTACGACATCTTTCTCTTGCCGGAAGGATAGCCCTTATCAAAAGCTCGTTGGTGGCAATGCCGCTGCATGCGCTCGGAAATACATTAGTTCCGACATCCACTCTAAATAAAATCAACACCTTTCTTAAAAACTTCCTTTGGAGTGGCTCAAGCACTAAAGGCAGCATTCACTATCTGACTTGGGACGCCGTATGTTGCCCAAAAGATAAAGGGGGTCTGGTCATAAAAGATTTGGCTTCCTGGAGGCGTGTCATCATGGGGAGAGTGGCTGCCCGTGTATTAAGGGGGAAATGCAGCCTGCTTGCCCAAGTTCTGGGCAGCAAATATGGCCCGGAAGATCTTCACTCCGCCAAGAGAAACCACTCCAAAATCTGGAAATTGATCAGACTGGGTGCAGCTATTGTGCAAAATCACTCCTTCTGGATGGTTGGCAATGGACTCTCTATATCAACAATCAATGACACATGGGTGAGTCCCCTGCCATTAGCTAAGTGGCCCACTTACGTGAATACAGAGGTTCTACCAGCATTTGTTGCTGACCTGCTTGACAATAACGGCCATTGGGATGACAACCGGCTCGCCGGCTTTGCGCCAGAGCTAATCCGATACATCAAGGATCTACCCAGGGACATGATCGGAGGAGCTGACAAGCTTGTCTGGGCTCAAACAGAAAAGGAAACAATGGTGGTCTCGGCCATCTATGATACGAAACGCCAACCATCTCTTTGCGGTGGATGGGCTATTTGGAAGATAAAATCTCAACCGAGAATGTTAACTCTGCTTTGGCGAGCAACGAACAATTTCCTGCCAACATATTCCTGGTTATACCATCACCGTCTCCGGGACAATGCGGCATGCCCTTGGGGTTGCGGAGTGGAGGAGACTATCGACCATATTATTGGCGATTGCAGCTTCATTAATAAAATTAGAACTGAAGGGGCTCGACTGAATATTCCGCCCCAGCACCTTCGGCAAAACCTGCGGGATCTGCTTAATGACCCTACCGAACCAAATCTACCAGAAATGGCCTCATTCCTCACTTCCATTTTCTACTACATATGGAAAGTTAGATGTTGCATGGTCCATGGTGAAACTTACATGCAGCCCGCATCAATCGTCATCAATGCTTTTCAGGACTATACACACGGTTCCTGGATGTGCACTGGTAACCATCAATCCTCTTGGACTCCCCCCCCCGTCGGATGGTTAAAGATTAACTTTGATGGATCGGTGTTGGAGAACAACAGCGCTGGCCTTGGATATGTGCTACGAGATCATCTAGGTGCGTTGATTGCCGCCGGAGGAAGACCTCATCGTAGCAGGTCTGTTGGAATGACAAAATTTTTGGCCGCAAAGGAAGCTCTAATGTCTGGACAAAGGCTGCTCCCCAACTACATGGGAGTAATTCTTGAAGGCGACTCGACGGACGCTTGTTCGCGCATCAACCGTGTTCTTTCAGGCTACGCCTCGGGAGAGCATGAGACTTCTATGGCAAAGCTTTCAATGGAATTCCCAAGAGTATCAATCTCACTTATCGATCGTAAAGCGAACTCGGCGGCCGACCATATTGCTAAGCTTGCTAGCCATGGTGATTTCTTGAGGGAAAGGGGTATGCCCCTTACCACGGTCTTTTCACAGCTTTTGCTGCATGATGCTCATTACTTGTAGAACTTTCCTGCTTTTTGTTTTTTATTAATATATATAGATATGCCCGAGTTCAAAGAATCCAAAAACTTTGCAAGGGAGTGTTTTCTAGAGAGTGGAGAGAGCTTCTAGTGAGAGGAGGGGGTGCGGTGGCGGCGCTGAAGGTAGGGGGCCGGCGGTGGCGGCGTTGTGCTGCGTTTGTTGAGGGGAGGTTTGCTGCTGGTGCGGGTAGGCGGTGGTGGTGCGGGTTGGTGGTGGAGGGGCTGCGTGCTGTCGCGGGTTCTCTTCCGCGGTGGCGGCTTGAGGTGTTGGTGCTGGTGCGGGTTTGCTGCTTCCAGTTTTCTGCCCTTTGGGGCTCAGCTTTTTATGGGCAAGAAGAAGAATCACAAGATTCTGGATGGGCGGGCGGCTGCTTATCTCAAGGAGGGAGGACCGTGATTATGTCTGGCTAGGTGGCCCGTGGCATGTTGCCGGGCACTTGGTCGGTCTTGACGTTTGGTCTGAAAGATTTGTGCCAGCTCTGAACCCGCGTATGTTGGTGCCAATGTGGATTAGACTTCCCGGTTTGCCCCTACAGTTTTGGGGAGACAAAAATCTTTTCCGCATTACTGCAATTGTGGGCGAGCCACTTTTTATTGACGCCTTCACTAAATCTAGAGCCCGAACAAGCTTCGAACGAATTTGTGTTCGCCGGGACCTTTCCATCCCGCTTGTTGGAGGACTGTGGCTCAATAGCAAGGGTTCCGGGAAAATTTTTCAAAAGCTTAGCTACGAGGGAATCGGCTCCTTATGTACAACCTGCGGATTCGCGAATCACGGGGATGCTGCTTGCAGTGACATGATGGCCAATGCCGATTCAGAGAGATTAAACCCGCAAGCGGGGCTGGACGATTGGACGCTTGTGCTACCAAAAAAGCCTCCTCCAAAGCCGAAGGACGGGGTGGCTCCGCAAAGACCTCCAGGAAATTGGCAATGGCAGAAAGTGGAAAAGTCTACTAAGCAAGTTGTGCCTACAGACACTGATTTGAATGTTCCGAAAGATCAAGCTTCTGACATTGTAGCTGCAGCCAACATTTCCTCAGCTGCTGGGGTAGCAGGCCAAGCCGGGGCTGCCGTTCCTAACCATGTTGCTGATGTTCCGTTGGGGGAAAATATTTTAATTGACCCCGTAGATGCGGACGAGGCTGTAGAGGATGTTGTGCGGCGGGCAAGGTCGCCTACAAAGAGGCCTCGTGGTAAGTCGAAGAGTAGAGCAAGATCCGTTCTTTGCAGGGATGATACTGGAAGTGCAGCGGGGGGCTCCCCTTTAAGGAAATGACAAAACTAATTTTCTGGAATTGCCGCGGTGCTAGCAAGCTCACTGCCCGCGCGCATCTGCACGAGCTTGTTCGTTGTCATAATCCTATTGCTGTGGTATTATTGGAAACTCACCGACAAGGCTTTTTCGAGGCGGGATGTGGACCGGCTAATTGGAAGGCGCTGGAGTTTCAACTTCGTCCCCTCCATTGGCAAATCTGGCGGTATAGTCCTTTTATGGTTGGAGGAGTTGATTAAAGTCAGTAGCATTGTTAAAAATAAACAGTTTATTACTGCTTCCATTCTACTACCATCTGGGGTTACTTGGCAATTGGGCGGAATCTATGCGGATAAATATATGCATCAACGGCGGGAATTATGGAACGAGATAACTGCTATGAATTTGAGTATTCCCACTCTCTTGGGAGGAGATTTCAATTGTGTGTTGAGGGTGGAGGAAAAGCGTGGGGGAGGCAGATTTAAGTTGTCCAATGGACCACAGGAATTTACAAACTTTATCACTCTCTTCGGTCTCCATGAAGTCCCTTATACGGGGAATGCTTTCACGTGGTGTAACAACCAACGCCCGGCCGACCGTGTCCTCTCGCGGCTTGACCGTGTGTTACTAAATGCTCCGGCGCTTCTAGCTTTTCCCGGATCGTTTGTTCACCATCTGCCAAGAATTGCTTCAGATCACGCGCTACTTCTGCTTGAGATTGACAAGCTATCATTTGCTGGGTCCGAAAAATGTCTAAAATTTGAGGAGACGTGGATGATGAATCCGGATGCTCACGGTGTCGCGCTTGGCTCCTGGCTGAAGCCTATTGCTAGGAGTCCAAGTAAAGTCTTGGATGTCAAGTGTGCGGGAACCATTAAGGCCCTGTCGCGGTGGTCAAAGTTTAATGCCAAGAAGGAAGCGGAAAATGCTAAGAATCTGGAAGAGGAAATAGGTGCTATCCAGATTCGTGAGGCCAATGCGGCTCTCCGCGAGGCCGAGCTACAGAATCTTCGTGGGCTTGTCGCTCGCTACAACGAAATACAAATTAAGTTGGATGCTTGGTGGTGGCAGCGTGCCAAGCGCAGCTGGCTTGAGCATGGGGACAGAAATTCAGCTTTTTTTCAAGCTGCTGCCACGCAGAGGAAACATGAAAACCGGGTCCATAGCTTGCTTATTGGGGATGACCTTATCACGGATCAGGGTCAAATTGAAGAGGCTATGGTGTGGCACTTCTCAAAAATATGGTGTGAAGGTCTCCAAGCTGCTGAGGAGGAATTACCGCGCCCTCGCGGGCAGCTCTCGGAGTTGGAATGCCAAGCGTTGGCTGCCCTGCCTACGGATGCTGAAATCAAGAAAACTGTTTTCTCTTTTGGGCGGAACAAGGCACCGAGCTCGGACGGGGTAACCCATTCCTTTTTTACGCATTTTTGGAACTTTACCATGCTTGATCTTATCGCTGCAGTTAAAAATTTCTTTGCGACTGGCTCTATGGAAGCTAAGTGGAAGGACACCTTGGTTTATCGCGAAGTGCAGCAGCCCACACATTCCAGAGCATTTTCGGCCGATCAGTTTGTGCTCCACAATTTATAAGGTGGTGGCAAAACTCCTTGCCAATCGCATGAAGCCCCTGCTACGTGGGCTAATATCGGAGGAGCAGGCGGCCTTCGTTCCCGGACGGCTTCTATCGGACAACTGCCTCCTGGCTCAGGAAATTGTCCACCGGCTTCATACTACTCAAAGCAAGGCCGGCTATATGGCGCTGAAAATCGACATGGAAAAGGCCTTTGATCGTATCCAATGGCCATTCGTCAGGCAGGTTTTGGCCGGATTTCACTTCCCACCACTTTGGATTAATCTCATTATGGAGTGCATCTCCAGCCCTCGGTTCGGTCTTCTAATCAATGGCTCAAGAACAAAATGGTTACAAGCTTCGTGTGGCCTAAGACAGGGATGCCCCTTATCTCCATATTTGTTCATTATGTGCTCCGAAATTCTCTCATTAATGATCAATTCCAGCTCTACGCCAGGTATTGGCATTCAAATCTCTCCAGCAGCCCCAAAGCTATCTCACCTTCTTTTCGCTGACGACACTCTCATTTTTGGCACGACAATGATTGGATCGGCGAGGGAGATTAAGAGGATCACGATGCGGTATTGTATGCTCTCTGGTGAAGCGGTTAACGCAGCAAAATCAAATATCTTATTTGGTCCCAAGGTCCCGCACGCAACAAAGAGGGACATCCTTCAGCTGTTGGGTCATGGCCCATCCAATGCCATCACCTACTTGGGCATTGTCCTCCGACCGGGCAAAATAAAAATAGCTGATTATGATCATCTTCTGGTCAAAATCTCATGCAAAGTTAGATCATGGGGTGCTCGGCACTTATCTCTTGCGGGTCGAATTGCTCTCATCAAAAGCACGTTGTCCTCCATCCCGCTACATGCTTTGGCTATGACCCCAGTGCCGGTCTCCACAATTAACAAAATAAATAGTTTGCTATCCACTTTCTTCTGGGGGGGGGTCGAATAACAAGAATTCCTTGCATTTAACAAAATGGGCGGATGTTTGTTTGGCAAGGGACAAAGGCGGACTTGGTTTTAAGAACTTAGTTCTTTGGAGGCGCATCCTGATGGGCAAAGCTGCGGCTCGAGTCGCTTATGATGATGGCTCCTTACTTGCCAGGATTTTTGGGGCCAGGTATGCTGGAAGAAACCGTTTCAAACCCAACCGTTGCCACTCCAAAATCTGGAAATGCATATCCGTTGCGGGCAAACTTGTGGATGAACAGACTTTCTGGATGGTCGGAAATGACTTGGATATCTCAACATTGGAGGACAGCTGGCTTGGCGTGCTTCCCCTCAGCAAATGACCAACTTTTATAAATGTTAACGCCTTGTCGGAGCATGTTGCCAGATTTCTAGACCCCAGCTCGCAATGGCAGGATGACCGCATACATGGTTTGGGCAATCTCCTCATTGATATCATTTCAAGACTACCAAGGGATAATGTTGGTGGAAGAGACAGGTTGGTATGGGCCCATTCCGAAAAGCTTGAGATGAATGCCAGAGTATTATATGGGCTGGAATGTCCGCAGGGTTTGTACGGGGGTGGGGAAATCTGGAAAGTCAAGGCTCAGCCGAGACATCTTGCTATGATATAGAGAGCTCTGAATAATCTATTACCCACCAACGATTGGCTGCACCAGCATCACCTTCGACCCGATGCCGCTTGTCCGTGGGGGTGTAACCAGGCCGAAAGTATAGAGCATATTTACGGGAGCTGCTGCTTCGTGGCCCGCATTCATGCGGTGATGGCCAGAATGGGGGTTCCGTTAGCGTCCAACATGCCGTCCCTATTGAATGCTCTTCTGAAGGAGATGGAAACAAGCACAAGATCAAAGGAGACTAATTTGCTGGCTGCTCTCATTTATAAGATTTGGAAAGCAAGAAACCAAAGAGTCCATGGGGAGCTGTTCCCGCAGCCCACATCAATTGTCTTGAATGCCATCTTAGATGCTTCGAATGGTAACTGGGCGGCCCGTGTAAACATCGAGCCTTTTTGGTCGCCCTCGCCATTGGGCTGGATAAAGATAAATTTCGATGGATCGGTTCACCCAAACAACATTGTCGGGTTAGGATGCTCTATTCATGATCACGATGGGACTCTCATTGCAGCTAAGGGGCTCCACATCCATAGCCGTTTTGTGAATATGACCGAGGTCAGAAGCGCCCTTCATGGCATCACGCAAGCAAAGGATCTTTTGCACTCACACTTGGGCTTGTTTTGGAAGGAGACTCCGCTTTTGCCTGCAACACGCTAAACCGCATTCTCTCAGGAGCTTGGGATGGGGCCAGCAGCAAGTTGCACCGCCACGCGGTGATCACGGACAACGACACCAATTCCTGCGCAATTGTTTGGAAAAACAGCCCCGTGCACATTAATTTTAATCCAGTCCGGCGGCGGGGGCACCAAAAAATTGATGGTGACGGCCGAACGCGCATTTCTTATTTTATCCGGTGCACACTTGCTTGTCGAAGGCGTATTTTTTGCATGTACGCGCAATTTTGGCATATACACGCATTTTTCGTCGCGACGTATTTTTTTGCCAGGTGGCACATTATTTGCCTGAGCGTGCATTTTTCGCCGGGGCGTAGAATTTTCTTCTCATTTTTGTCCGGACGGGCATTTATTTTAAAAATGCGCATTTTCCTATCATTTGCTTTTTTTTCTCCCGTCCACGCTCTTTCTTATCTGGTGCACATTTGTTTGTCGAACGCGCATTTTTTGTCTGTACGATTACGATACACGTTTTTTTTGCCGGGGCGCGCATTTTTCGCCCTACTGTGAATTTTACTCTCGGGCGCGTATTTTTCGCCGTGGCGCGCATTTTTCGCAAGGGCATGCATTTTTCTTCGACACATTATTATGGTGACCGGAGTGATACAGAACTCAATCATAATAATAATGTGTCGAAGCATCAATAAGATATAT
>CM077159.1:129155582-129193082 GCA_039583875.1 Platanthera guangdongensis | reverse complement strand
AAACGGTCGAGCGCGCACACAGTCAATGAAAATAGAAAGTTGACAAGGTAATTTTTTTGACGTGCACATCCACATGGGCTGCTGCACGGTGGTTTTATATATAAACAAATATAAAAAATTCAATAACAATTTCTCTGTTGGAAACATCACTGCAAACGTTGTTCTTCCAAACAGATTCGCAGATTCTGCCACCACTCTACAAAACAGCTGATTATTCCACCGCTGCTTCCCACCACTGCTTCTCCAGTCGCTGCAGCCGCGCCAAACAGAGCCTTAGAGTTTTACCTCTTGAGGGTGTTCATGTGGTGAACTGTGATGGGGTGAACTCATACTAACCTATCACACGTGGGTACATGCAAGCAGAGAAGTCATCATATTGCAGTGTGTGTGTGTGTGAGCATGGATGAGTCATCATATTGCATTTATAACATTACCTTGCATCACATAAGATTCTTGTCATATAAGTTTGTGTAGACACTCTTATATGATGAGTTAAATATTTATGCGCATTTTTATAAGTTAAGTTACTTTTTTGTTGTAGATCTATATTATTTTTTGGATGAATGTTGCTTGTGTAGAACTCCTAGAGTAGAATGTTGATATTGTTGTTATTTTATGCTTATATTAACACTCATGATATATAGAAGATATAACGCATGTTTATTATTACTGCTTATATATATTGTACCCTCTTTTTTTCTTCGCCCGGTGCCTGAGAGACGTCGGGGGAGCGGATGTGATAGTCAGCTAACGGTTGTTACGTCTTCCATTTTAGGAGGAAACCCACCAGATAGAGCATCAACAACAGGTCATACAGCAGGGTAGCCAAGCTAGTGTGACAGGGCCTGATACGACGTTATCTTCGTTGTCGTCGGCTACAGATGTGAGTTTTGAGAGACTCGTGATGGTAGCAATTTTTGTGTACTCTGATATTAAAGAAATGTTGTAGCTTCATATTATTGTTATACTTGTTTGAACTTATTAACTTGTGTGTATTGTGACTTATATATATATTGTTTATGTTGGGTTGACATGGATGATATTTGTGTTAGCCGGCAGGATATGCCTCTTGTAGTATCGGTCGAAGACGATCAGATATCGTCCTAGTCTCAACCATAAACGATGCCGACCAGGGATCGGCGGATGTTGCTCTTAGGACTCCGCCGGCACCTTGTGAGAAATCAAAGTTTTTGGGTTTCTTGAATTTGGCATTAGCCTATATATATAGAATAAAAGGAAAGTCTACAAGTAGTTGGCATAATGCCTCAAAATAGAAGAAAAAGCACTGGTAAGAGGCATCCCTCTTACCCAGTCGTAATCAAGATGGCAAGCAATTTTTTCAACGTGGTCGGCGGCGGAATTTGCCTTTCGATCAACTTGCGAGAGCACCAATCTTGGTAGATTCTTCATGCGGCGAGCCACCATGCCTTAAATGTTTCCGGAGAAGCAACCTGACAAGGTTGCATTTATCTTTGAGATTCGGATAATGCAACCCAGCCCCGCCATGTTGTTGTCCAAGACTGAGCCTTCAAATTTTATTTTGAGCCATCCATCGAGCAGGGGCGACCATGTTGAGTGTTGGTTACAAGGGTACGCCCAGTTCCCGTACGATGAGTCCAAAATAGCGTTCACAATTATTGATGCCAGAAGTAAGAAGGGCTCACCGTGCACTTTAACGTTCCTTGCTCCTGATTTCTCGAGAGAGGGGCTTATTTCTGTTGGAGGAATTGAAGATTTGACCGAAGTCAAAAGCAGCATATATATATATATAATATATATATATATATATAATATAATATAATATTAAAAGGAGGAGGTGTGAATGATGGGCCATGAATGGCGGAGGAGAGAGAAAGCGGAAGAGGCATTTTTGAAACGGAAAGGTGGTTGAATTAATGGCGTGAATGTATCTCTCTCTCTCTCTCTTTTGATGATGTGGCATTTTTCTATTTGCTGCCTATGCCTATTGTTGGGTATTGTATCCACAATTACCTGGATTTGAGGAAGCCACCTGTCAAGCTAAGATGAATTCACAATGTATTTGATAAAATATTTCAAGTTGTGCTTGCAGTTATTCCACGTTAAGTGCACACCAATGTCAGGGTGCAGTGGGTTAATATACACGGGTCTGCACAACGTAATCCCTCGTTGAGCAGATCAATGTGTTGGCCTACGTGTACTCTCTCTATTGGAGTGCACTTACTTTCAAGTACAGGGCTGTAACTATGCAAGAGCAGACAAGGAGCAAGGATGGGTCAAGGAGCAGCTCTTGGGTGGAAAGACGAAAAATCGTCTAAGTATAAATCGACGAGAACCGATTCGGCGAGAATCACTAGTGATTCTCGCCGAATCGTCGAGAATCATTAGTGATTCTCGCCGACTCTATCCGGCTGCCTCAAAGCGGTGCCAAGTAAGATTCGGTGAGAATCACTAGTGATTCTCGCCGAACCCATCGTTGAGCAGATCATGGCCAAGTAATATTCGTCGAGAATCAACAAGTGATTCGGCGAGAATCATCAAGTGATTCGGCGAGAATCACTAGTGATTCTCGACGAATCGTCGAGAATCACTAACTGATTCTCGCCGATTCGTCGAGAATCACCTTCGATTCTCGCCGATTTTGACTTGGGCAGTTTTCTGGAAAAAGCTGGACCGGATTCTGCAGCTGGCACTATTTTGAACCGGATTTAGGGTTTCTTCTGGTGGGACCCACAACGGTCATATTGAAGTTGTCTACAGTATAAATACAGGCGTATTTTTGAACAGTGAATACGACGGAATAGATATACGAAGCCGAGCCGCGACGTGACCTAGATCGCGATTTCCGCCGCCGCCGCCGTCGCCGCTCGAGAGAGTTGATCGCCGGTCTTGATCGTGGTTTCTTCCAGATCTCCGGTCGATAGAAGCTTAGCCAAGCTTAGTGTCTCACGTGTCTAACCGGAGATCTCTTGTCTCTTGATTTGTTGATCGGGAAAACCTTCCCCGTCCGAATCGATCGAGACGACTGATCCTAGTGTGACCGTTGGAAGACCTAGCTAGCTTTGCTATGAAGTTTGGATCTCCAAAGTAAAGCAGCCGCACACCGTGTCGCCGCCGATGCCGTGAACCAAGCCGCCGCCCATCTTGCCGCCGCCGGTTCCGGGGAGATTCTCTCCAAGAGAGATCTAGGGTTGTGGACTCTTTGTGGACTTCAAGAACACGTCGTCAACGAAGAGGGACACCTTAGTCTCCAAACGTAGTTTGTATCTTTTGTACATTCCAGTTTTTACTTTTGTTGTAAAGGAACGTAGGTTCCTAGTTGTAAGGGTTGGGTGCAACCCGTGTTGTGGGAGTGTTGACTCCTACGTGTGGAAGGGTTCCTTCCGATAGTGCAAGGATTGGATTTCAATCCTGTTGGTGAAGAGACCGAGTCGTCCCTTGTTGGGAGATAGGTCGAAGGGGGAAAGTGGATGTACCCAAATCGGGGAACCACTATAAATAGCTTGTGTATTCTGTGTGCTGTGCTGTTTATTTTTATTGTGCAGGTACAATTTTAAATTCCGCAAAAACGCTGCACGTCACCTATTCCCCCCCCCATAGGTGAAGATAGTTGACACTAGGTGGACTTTCAAGTGGTATCAGAGGCAGGTTGCTCATCAAAAAGGTTTACACCTTGAGTAGTATCCTGCCACCAGTGTTAGAAGCATGGAGCTGGATCATGAGATATCGCCACTAAGACTCCCCACATGCATAAGGGAGTATTATCCCGTCTGGAGGATGAGAGTGTCATATCACTTGGAGGCTATCGATCCTCGAGCATCTTTCATCCTGGAAGAGGGTCCTTTTGTTCCTATGAAGACCTCCGACTCTGGAAAGAATATCCAAGTGCCCAAGTGCATTGCTGAGATGTCGGAGACGGAACTTTCATTATTTAATTTGGACAAGAGGATTCGTCAAATTATCATGGATATCTGGTCTGGACCTTCTCGCTCTAGATTGGAAAAATGTGGGTCGGCTAAATTTATGTGGGTGATGATCTCAGAGCTGATGGGGGGGGGGGGGGGGCTCAGAGAAAGCTGGAATCTGCTGTCAACCAGAGGATGAAGCCTATGTGGGGGTCCTCGCCTCTGAAGATGAAGGCAAGGATCTATCGGACAGCATCAGAGCTCCAGTGTCCTTGTCAGAGTCTGAAGAAGAAATTGAGGAGAGCAGTTCTGATGAGGCTGACACAACGGTCACTGGCGCTAGTGACCACTACACTGAAGAGCAGGTATCTTCTTCATCTTGCCCTGTCTCTCTTGAAGTTTTTGAAGACATGAACTGTCTCCCTTCAGAAAATCCTGATTCCCTAAAGAGAGCCCTTCAGAAAAGCAACCTACTTGCTAAGGAGCAAGCTCAAGAGATTGCTCGACTGAAGATCTTGTTGGTTCTCCAATTGGCATCCAACAAGGTCAAAGACTCTAAAATCTCAGCTCTAGAGAGTAGTCTAGAGAATGAGAAAAGGATAGTATCAAACTTTTCCAAGGTTGATGCTATGAAGAGAAAGCAAGAAAATGGGTGGATCTCCCGAATTATCAATTCGTGCAGAAATGGGGAAACGGTATTCCGACCCCCCACTCCAAACAGGAAGGGTACTCATCACGCCTTCAGGTATGATCACAGGAACAATCGTGATCACTGTAAGGGTGATCTGTCCTCATGTGGAGACACTCACAGTGCAAGGGCCGTCATGGCCACCCATGAGAGAATACCTAAGGCTCATTCTGAGCCCTTTGTATTCACTGTCACTGCCTCAACTCGGTGTGAATCTGCAGGTATCAGCTCACAGAATGCTTCTCACCACCCGAGGACACATGAAAGGGAGGTTAGAAGTCATGCTGTAAGTTCTCATGGGGCCTCAGGAAGGGGGATGCCTGAAAGGAAGGCACCACCTCCCCGGCCTCATGACGCTCGCAACATGCATTCCTTCCACCCTTCCACGTGTCACGGTGGAAGAGGAAATTTTGTGAGGAGATCCTGCCCTATCCCGTTTAGACCTAGGACCATGACTAACTCAGTCATTAGATCAGGTCTGAAACGGCGATACAACATTCACCCGTGTTGGTGCTGTGGCAAGGTGGGACACTTTGCCATCGACTGTTGGCACAACCCCTCTGTGTCACGGGCAAGGGCCTATCCACATTTTTTGGGCAGAGGTAGTCTTCCTGACAGGTTTTCTGAGGGAAGGCAGTCAAGTGTTTATACTAACAAGAACCTAGGACCCAATATGGTTTGGGTTCCTAAGGTAAAGTAACTCTCTTTTGCAGGGTAGTCTAGGTTCCCGTAAATATGATGGGAACTAGACAGTAGATGACTCAAGACTAAATTGGAACAAGCATCTGGAATAACAGATGTGATATCTACATGGGCATACTCACATTGAGCTCCTAATATGTTTTACCAGAGGGACTAAATGATGACTCTCATAATCCCAGGTACTTTTGATCAGTTCCAGGACTTGAGTCGTATTGTATCGAAATTTACATATATATATATATTATATATATATATATATATTTACACTTATATGTGTGTACATCTAAGGATAGGTTAACACGGTAAACATAAACCATAGATACGACAATGAAGATTTATCGGAAATTCCACTGGTAGATTCGAGAACTAACATCTACCGGCGTAAATCAGTTCGCTAAAAACTAACGAAGATACGTCATTGGAAATCTTGACATCAAGAAACGTCTGGAAAAGCCCGGTTCAAACCCTAAATATATTGGCTTTAAGAAACATATATATATTTCCACTTAGACAAACTAGAAACCCGCTTAACCCGAAGCCTTCCGCCGAACACACGGAAACCGTTAAAATCCCCTTAACTCGTCGATCCTTCATATTCCCGCCGACCCTTCGTATTCCGCAGGAAATCCTTTTTAAACTCGCCGATCGCCTCTTTCGTCGACAACAGCAGGACTCTCACCGATCGCCACTTTCGTCGACAACCGCAGGACTCTCGCCGATCGCCACTTTCGTCGACAACCGCAGGACTCTCGCCGACTCGTGAAGATTCCCGCAAACTTCTTCCCGTAGGTCTCTCACCGAAGGACTCTCACCGAAGGACCCGTGATTCTTCCCCTTCCGTCGACATCACGCAAGATCTCTCACGAAGGACCCTCGCCGACTCTTCCCGATTCGCCGATCTCGCTGATTGCCCTCCGTGGATCTCTCATCTCTCTCGTCCAGGGATTTCTCCACAGTTACGATCACTCACAGTCAGGTGCACCTACCGGGTGTCCATCATCTTCATCGAACTAACTCACCGTCTACGCTTTTAGGTAACCACATCCTCACCCTTACGTGGACTTTATCACTAGTGTCGCTTCCCTTTTGACTTTTGATTAAGCGTAGAGTAGGTATTCTCTCCCTAGGTTTGCAATGGCTCCAAGGACAACCGCTGGGCTGGTCACTGGATGCGAGCTGGTTCGAACAGGGTTCTCTCATGCCTCAGATGAATTCAGAAACATCATTATTATGCTGGAAGAGGCTGGCCTCTCATTCGTGCTGGAGCACCCGTGTAAAATCTTGGACAAGGAAGTGCTGGAGTTCTTCGCTACCGCTAAACTCCGAAATGAAGACTCTCTCATTAAGAGCAAGGTTGCAGGGGCAACAATCAAGATGTATGCAAACAAGCTAACCCAATACTTGCAGCTCACTAGCTCGGAGCGCGAGGATTATCTTGAGGAAGAAGACAAAACCAGGACTCTATTATTCTGTGGTCTCGCTCGAGGAACTCGGTCGATAAAGCGAAAGGATATGAATGAAGAAGGGAAACTTCTGTCAGACATCGTTGGGAAGGTACTCATATGCAAACCGGGTTCTCATGACCACATCTCTGCGGACATGTTCAAGATCCTGGTGGCAATTGTCTGCAGAAAAGGATTCAACTGGGGGACATTGATTTTTGAGAAGATAAAGGACACCCTCAGATCTCCTAGCTTTGGCCGAATCATCAGTCTGTATCTCAATCAGTTGAACGGAGATAAGTATGATATGAGTAAAGGTGTTCCTCTACATTACTTGAAGAAAATGGACTCGAGTGTTTTTGACAAATGGGAGAGGCGCATTGGGCAGGCTACCATGGTAGAACAACAGGAAGTATCTCCAGCCGAGGACGGAACTGTGGCTGATTCCTTAGTTATCTCCAGTGAAATTCCTGATGCTTTGACTGCAGGAATTGAGGGGGAGCCTCTACCCACTGATGCTAATATCGTATCTGACATCTCCCAGATAGCTAGAGATGCAGTGGCGGATATACAAGAAGAAAGTGATGCTGTAGAGGAGACTGCTGACGAAGGGTTGGAAGATGATGCTGATGAGAATGATCACATGGATGATGAAGGTGAGGAAGAAGGCAATGAGGGACAGGAAGCATTGGAGACTCAGGATATCACTGAAGTTCCATCTGACAAGCACGCTCCTGAGTTCGTCTCTGAGAACATTGGTGCAGCAGTGGAGGGGGAGTCCGAGAAATCTACAGAGGCCGCAAGCATTCCCCCCTTAGAGGCTGTGATCGTGTCTAGCTCTACAGGTGCATCTGATGACGAGCAAGGCCAAGGAGTGCCTCAGGCTCATCCACTACGAGATGATCTAGCCACTCACACTGTGAATGTCATTCAGGGCATAGTGGATGAGCTTAAAACATCTTTTGAGAAAGCTCAAAATAAACTGTTGAAAAGAATTAAGAAATCGGAGAATCTCATGCTCAAGAACATGGTGGAGATCAATCACAAACTGGACGTGATGGAAAAGAAGTTTGAAGATAAGTATACAGCGGCCGGCCAAGCTGTCACTCTTCTCATGGACGGATTGAAAAAGAACACCGATACTCTCGCCGTAGTGAATCAGAATGCTCATGTCGTAGTAAATAACATTCAAAAGTTTGACGGCAATATGGTAACTCTCAACACAAATCAACAAGCCTTGGTCACTGAATTCTCCAAGACTACAACGCATATTGATGAGTCACTGCATTCTTATGCAAACTCCATTGCAGTCGAAGCCAAAAAGGGGGAGAAAGAATATATAGCTAAGATGGCTGAGCTTTGGGAAGTCATGATCAACAACTTTGAGCAGTCAAACAAATATGTTTATGATAGTTGCTGGTGGATGATCCAACAAGCGTTAGGCGTTAATATCCCTGAAAATCCCCAGGGTGCTCCTGCTCCTGAAGATAATACTGTGGCTGATGAGGGCGCCAGTGTTGAAGAAGTTCCTGTAAGTGAAGCTGATGTTCATAGGGCTGCTAGGGCCTCCTCCAAGGCAAAACTGATGGCAATGTTTGATCAAGGAGCCCTAGCAAAAGCCAGGGACAAGAGGAAATCGCAAGAAGGGACATCAAAGGAAACACAAGCTGAAAAGAGAATCAGACTGAAGGAGGAGGAAGTAAGAAACGAAAAGTGGAGTGCAGTATCCAAGAGTATCATACTGGACACATTCTGGCTACAAGAAAAAGGCGAAATCAATCGAAACGATGTATACAGCCAGCATGAGTGGGAGCTGCACAAGACCTATGAAGCCAAACGTAACATCTTTTTCAGGACCAACACTGCGACAGATAAAGCTCCTCCTCCCAGATATTATCCGAAGCCCAAAGAGTATATGAAGAGACAAAGAAAGAAGTATTTGGCTCAAAAACTCAAGGATGACTTAGCCAAAGAAAAATAGTCAAAAATTTATTGCCTGTCATTCTCTCTTAAGAACAATTAACGTTTATTGTTATTATATGAACAATCTTGAGATTATATATACATATATATATATATATATTTATATGTATTTGAATTTATGAATGACTCAAGTCTTGATCTGTTTGCCTATATTCTCTTGTGCTGCATATTTAAATTCTGAATGTTGTTTATAATATCTGGTTGGTGTTATTCATCTTAGCTAGTAGGATTTTGGCTTCGTCAAATAGGGGGAGATTGTTGGGTATTGTATCCACAATTACCTGGATTTGAGGAAGCCACCTGTCAAGCTAAGATGAATTCACAATGTATTTGATAAAATATTTCAAGTTGTGCTTGCAGTTATTCCACGTTAAGTGCACACCAATGTCAGGGTGTAGTAGGTCAATATACACGGGTCTGCACAACGTAATCCCTCGTTGAGCAGATCAATGTGTTGGCCTACGTGTACTCTCTCTATTGGAGTGCACTTACTTTCAAGTACAGGGCTGTAACTATGCAATAGCAGACAAGGAGCAAGGATGGGTCAAGGAGCAGCTCTTGGGTGGAAAGACGAAAAATCGTCTAAGTATAAATCGACGAGAATCACCAAGTGATTCTCGCCGATTCGGAGAGAATCACTAGTGATTCTCGCCGAATCGTCGAGAATCATTAGTGATTCTCGCCGACTCTATCCGGCTGCCTCAAAGCGGTGCCAAGTAAGATTCGGCGAGAATCACTAGTGATTCTCGCCGAACCCATCATTGAGCAGATCATGGACAAGTAATATTCGTCGAGAATCAACAAGTGATTCGGCGAGAATCATCAAGTGATTCGGCGAGAATCACTAGTGATTCTCGATGAATCGTCGAGAATCACTAACTGATTCTCGCCGATTCGTCGAGAATCACCTTCGATTCTCGCCGATTTTGACTTGGGCAGTTTTCTGGAAAAGCTGGACCGGATTCTGCAGCTGGCACTATTTTGAACCTGATTTAGGGTTTCTTCTGGTGGGACCCACAACGGTCATATTGAAGTTGTCTACAGTATAAATACAGGCGTATTTTTGAACAGTGAATACGACGGAATAGATATACGAAGCCGAGCCGCGACGTGACCTAGATTGCGATTTCCGCCGCCGCCGCCGTCGTCGCTCGAGAGAGTTGATCGCCGGTCTTGATCGTGGTTTCTTCCAGATCTCCGGTCGATAGAAGCTTAGCCAAGCTTACCGTCTCACGTGTCTAACCGGAGATCTCTTGTCTCTTGATTTGTTGATCGGGAAAACCTTCCCCGTCCGAATCAATCGAGACGACTGATCCTAGTGTGACCGTTGGAAGACTTAGCTAGCTTTGCTACGAAGTTTGGATCTCCAAAGTAAAGCAGTCGCACACCGTGTCGCCGCCGATGCCGTGAACCAAGCCGCCGCCCATCTTGCCGCCGCCGGTTCCGGGGAGATTCTCTCCAAGAGAGATCTAGGGTTGTGGACTCTTTGTGGACTTCAAGAACACGTCGTCAACGAAGAGGGACACCTTAGTCTCCAAACGTAGTTTGTATCTTTTGTACATTCCAGTTTTTACTTTTGTTGTAAAGGAACGTAGGTTCCTAGTTGTAAGGGTTGGGTGCAACCCGTGTTGTGGGAGTGTTGACTCCTACTTGTGGAAGGGTTCCTTCCGATAGTGCAAGGATTGGATTTCAATCCTGTTGGTGAAGAGACCGAGTCGTCCCTTGTTGGGAGATAGGTCGAAGGGGGAAAGTGGATGTACCCAAATCGGGGAACCACTATAAATAGCTTGTGTATTCTGTGTGCTGTGCTGTTTATTTTTATTGTGCATGTACAATTTTAAATTCCGCAAAAACGCTGCACGTCACCTATTCCCCCCCCATAGGCGAAGATAGTTGACACTAGGTGGACTTTCACCTATAAATAGCCGTGAAGCTTCATGAAACAAAAATAGCGGAAGCCTTGCAAAGTATTGCAGCCCATTGCATATTTCTGCGGACAAAAAGTTGCGGACAGAAGCTCCGGAAAAAGCGCGTGAATAGGACCACATGCAGCCGCTACAAATTGCGGATAACAATTCGGCGTGAATAAAGAAAGAAAATAGTAAAAAAACGTGAACACCAGCGGACTCCTAATTTCCTAACCGCAAGTGCTGCAACGCGAAAGAGAATTAGAAAAGTTGCGGCCTCTTTGTGCGAACAATAACTTCATATAAAAGGTTGCGGACTGCAGTTCTGCGCGACTTTTGTGGTTAGAAGTGCTATGGTGAAGTTGTAATACCCAAGTGTGGGTAGTCGTGTTATGTTGATTTGTAATTTACGTGACGAGTTGTCTTTGTTGTTGATGTTGCAACCTCTTATTATTAATAGAAGAAATTGTTTGCCTCTTTATTTGTGTTGTGTCCTCTATTATTCCGCTTCCAATAGTGGTATCAAAGCGAGGTTCCGAACCTGGTTAGTAACTCAGAATAGTTGAACAGATCGCAACAATGGAGATGGTAAATGCTATGCCGGGTCAAGTTCCCAAGTTGACGAAGACGAACTATGGGAACTGGAGCATCCAGATGAGAGTGCTACTAGCATCAAAGGAGCTTTGGGAGATAGTTGATGATGTGTATGAAGAGCAGACTACTGAGCAAGAGGCGGCGTTAACTAACGCACAAAGAACGACACTGAGAGAGGCAAGGAAGAGAGACAAGAAGGCTTTGTTCTTGCTATACCAAGGAGTTGATGAAGCAACCTTTGAGAAGATCTCTGATGCTCGAAGTTCTAAGGAAGCATGTGAAACCTTGCAACGCTCCTTGCAAGGAGTTGACAAGGCAAAGAAGGTGAAGTTGCAATCTCTCCAAGCAGAGTATGAAGTTATGAAGATGCAAAATTCTGAGAAAGTTGGTGACTATGTGACTCGTCTGTGAACGCTTGCAAACGAAATGAAGCGCAACGGAGAGACGATTGATGATGTGAGTTTCATGGAGAAACTTCTGCGATCGATGTCAAAGAAGTTCAACTATATAGTAGTGGCGATAGAAGAGTCAAAGGATCTCACTCAGATATCTGTTGATGAACTCATAGGCTCTCTACAAGCCCATGAATATCGCATGCTACAAGATGAAGAGGCAAGTGGCTTAGAGAAAGCACTTCAGACTCAGCTGAACTTTGGAGAGAGTTCAGGAAGAGGAGGTGGCCAGCGAGGTCGAGGCTACCAAGGCAGAGGCAGAGGAAGAAGAGGAGGAAGACATCAGAACTTCCAGAGAGAGGCGGAGCAACCTCAAGGTAGAGAGCAAGAAGGAAGAGGAAGAGGCCGTGGAAGAGGCCGAGGCAGAGGCCGTGGTGGAATGGCCCAAGTCCAATGTTACAACTGTAATAGGTTTGGGCACATGAGTTATGACTGCAGACTTCCGAGGAGGAATGAGGAAACCAACCACTATGCTGAAGCAAGAAATACTGGTGGTGATCCAATGATGTTCTTGACTTACAGAGGAGCTGAAGGTGGTAGAAATTAAGTCTGGTACTTAGACATAGGAGCGAGTAACCATATGTGTGGTGAGAAGGAGTTGTTCACTAACCTTGAACCAAGTGCTGGTGAGGTTAGCTTTGGAGATGCTTCAAAAATCTTGGTAGAAGGCAGAGGGTTGATAGTGGTCACCCTAAATGGTGAGAAGGTGCATCTTAATGATGTGTTATATGTTCCTGGCTTGAAGAGTAACATCTTAAGCCTTGGACAGTTGGTGGAGAAAGGTTACTGCATTCAGTTGAAGGATGGTTTGATGGCTATGAAGAACCAACAAGGAAAAGAGGTGGTGAAAGTAAAGATGACGACAAATCCTCTCTTTACATTGAAGATGGATGCCGAGGAGACGGCATGCCTAGCAAGAACTGAAGAGGAAGAAGAAGCTTGGTTGTGGCACCATAGGATGGGACACTTAGGCTTCAGTGGTCTGAAGCTTTTATCACATGCAAAGATGGTGGAAGGTTTGCCTAAGATCTTACCACCACAGAAGATTTGTGAAGCTTGTACGAAGGGAAAGCAGAAGCGACAGAGTTTTGAAGGAGGAAAGTCTCGTAGAGCAAGGAGACAGCTTGAACTAGTTCATTCAGACATTGCTGGTCCGTTTGATATTGCCTCAGTTGGAGGAAGCAAATACTATATTACCTTCCCTGATGACTTTAGTCGGAAGTGTTGGGTTTACTTCTTGAAGGAGAAGTTTGAGGCCCTTGACAAGTTCAAGGAGTTCAAGGCAATGACAGAGAAGGAGAGTGGACAACCACTGAAGGTGCTCAGGACTGATAGAGGTGAGGAGTACACCTCTAAGTTATTTGATGCTTTCTGCAAAGAGCATGAGATTGCTCATCAGTTGACTACAGCTTACTCACCTCAGCAAAATGGAGTTGCTGAGAGAAAGAACTTGACAATTCAGAATATGGCGAGAAGTATGATAAAGGGGAAGAAGTTGCCGAAGATGTTCTGGGCTGAAGCAGTACAATGTGCTGTGTACTTGCTGAACAGATGTCCGACTAAGAGTGTGAAGTTCAAAACTCCATATGAGGCATGGAGTGAAGGGAAGCCAAGTGTGCAACACTTGAGAGTGTTTGGGTGTGTAGCTTATGCTCACATCCCTGATCAGAAGCAGAAGAAGCTTGATGACAAGAGCGAGAAGTGTATATTTGTAGGCTACGCTCCGATGAGCAAAGCTTACAAGTTATACAATCCTGTGACAAAGAAGGAGATCATCTCAAGAGATGTCTTGTTTGTGGAAGACAGTTGTTGGAGCTGGGATGAGAAAGAGAGAAGCATCAAGGGTATGTTTTATGATGATGATGAAGAAGAAGGTAGTCATGAAGCTGAAGTTGAGGATGGTGGAGCTGAACCACCATCACCACCGAGCAGAGATTCACGGGGAGCTTCGACTCCCTACTCTAGTGGAGTAAGCACCAACAGAAGAAATTCTGATAGAGCAAGCACCAGCAGGAGCATCTCTAATGGTTCTCAACCTAGGATGAGAAGGTTGGAGGAGATCTACGAAGAGACGGAGCCGATTCATGCTAATTTTTCTTTATATTGTCTTTTAGCAGATTGTGAGCCGTACTCGTATGATGAAGCAGCTCAAGAGAAGACTTGGAGGAAAGCAATGGATGAAGAGATGACATCCATCAAAAGGAATGATACTTGGGAGTTGGTCACTCTGCCGGCAGGTCATAAGCCCATTGGTGTGAAATGGGTATATAGAGTGAAGAAGAACAAGGATGGAGAAGTGGAGAAGCACAAGGCAAGACTCGTCGCTAAAGGCTATCGACAAGTCCAAGATGTGGACTACAACGAGGTGTTTGCTCCAGTGGCGCGGATAGATACTATCAGACTGATCATTGCACTAGCTGCTCAATATAAGTGGAAGATCTATCAGATGGACGTCAAGTCCGCATTTCTCAGTGGTTATCTGGAAGAAGATGTATACGTCCAGCAGCCTCCTGGATATGAAGTGAAAGGCCAAGAGAGGAAGGTCTACAAATTGAAGAAGGCGTTATATGGGTTGAAGCAAGCACCTCGTGTTTGGAATGAAAGAATAGATGCATACTTTCAGAAGAACGGGTACATGAAGAGCCTGTATGAGTATGCACTCTATACGAAGGTGGAGAAGAACGGTGATATCATGGTCGTATGCTTGTATGTTGACGACATGATATTCACAGGCAACAACCCTCTCATGTTCGAAGAGTTTAGGAAGACAATGAAGAAGGAGTTTGAGACAACAGATTTGGGTGAACTCACTTACTTCTTGGGCATAGAAGTGCAACAGAGTGAAGAAGGGATCTTCATCTCTCAGAAGAAGTATGCGGAGGAGATTCTGAAAGAAGTTTCGGATGGAGAACAGTAAGGCTATCTATACTCCTGCAGATCCGGGAGTGAAGCTGAGGAAGGATTCAAAGGAAGAAGCAGTTGACTCAATGTTGTTCAAGAGTCTAGCTGAAAGTCTACGCTACCTGACTTTCACTAGGCCCCATATCATGTATGCGGTTGGAGTTGTTAGCAGATATATGGAGGAGCCGAAACAAGATCACTTCACAGCAGCGAAGAGAATCTTGAGGTATGTGAATGAGACGAGAGATCATGGTTTGATGTACTCTACTGCAGAGGAGTTGAAGCTGGTCGGGTACTCCGATAGTGATTAAGGAGGAGATGTCAATGACCGGAAGAGCACTTCTGGATACGCTTTTCATATGGGAACGACTGTGTTCTCATGGTGTTCAAAGAAACAGGCAACGATCGTCTTGTCTACCTGCGAAGCTGAGTACATCGCAGCGGCAGCCTGTACTTGTCAAGCAATTTGGTTGAGAAATCTCCTACAGGAGTTGCACTATGCACAGTATGGTCCTGTGACGGTGTGTGTGGATAACATGTCTGCAATTCAGCTAGCGAAGAATCCAGTGCTGCATGGGCGTAGCAAGCATATAGAGACGAAGTATCACTTTCTTCGAGAGCAGGTGCAGCAGAAGGTGGTGGAGTTGGTATACTGCCCCACAGGAGAGCAAATGACAGATATTTTCACCAAGGCATTGAAGACAGAGACGTTCATGAAGTGTAAGAGCAAACTCGGCATGTACTGCCGTGTTTGAGGGGGAGATTGTTGGAGGAATTGAAGATTTGACCGAAGTCAAAAGCAGCATTTATATATATATATATACATATATAATATAATATAATATTAAAAGGAGGACGTGTGAATGATGGGCCATGAATGGCGGAGGAGAGAGAAAGCGGAAGAGGCATTTTTGAAACGGAAAGGTGGTTGAATTAATGGCGTGAATGTATCTCTCTCTCTCTCTTGATGATGTGGCGTTTTTCTATTTGCTGCCTATGCCTATAAATAACCGTGAAACTTCATGAAACAAAAATAGCGGAAGCCTTGCAAAGTATTGCAGCCCATTGCATATTTCTGCGGACAGAAAGTTGCGGACAGAAGCTCCGGAAAAAGCGCGTGAATAGGACCACATGCAGCCGCTACAAATTGCGGATAACAATTCGGCGTGAATAAAGAAAGAAAATAGTAAAAAAAAAAACGTGAACACCAGCGGACTCCTAATTTCCTAACCGCAAGTGCTGCAACGCGAAAGAGAATTAGAAAAGTTGCGGCCTCTTTGTGCGAACAGTAACTTCATATAAAAGGTTGCGGACTGCAGTTCTGCGCGACTTTTGTGGTTAGAAGTGCTATGGTGAAGTTGTAATACCCAAGTGTGGGTAGTCGTGTTGTGTTGATTTGTAATTTACGTGACGAGTTGTCTTTGTTGTTGCTGTTATAACCTCTTATTATTAATAAAAGAAATTGTTTGCCTCTTTATTTGTGTTGTGTCCTCTATTATTCCGCTTCCAACAATTTCAAAGCTCCATTGTCGCCCGATAAGTTTATCAGCTTCGAGGCGAGTGAGGGATGGTTTGCGGGTTACAAGTAGAAAAACAGCTATAGGATGGTGCTTACAGACAAGCTCCTTAAGATATGCACGCGAGGAGAGCTTGCTAGCCCCCCGACAGTTCCAGAAAATTATCCCTGTCATTTCTGCGAAGGGGTTTCCCCCGCTGCATTCATACTCTTATCCAAGCATAAGGATGGCTGTTTTGACTTTTTCCTAGTTCGTACAGGGCTTGAGGTGCCCTTACATCCAGGCCTTGATCGGGATCGCCCTCGGTTGGATGTGTCAGCATCATCACATAATCCTCAGTTGTTTTGCTCTTACGGGAGGCATCCCTTGTCGGCGAGACCACATCATTAGCTGCGGGCTGTTTTGGGGCATCAGCTCGAATGACTTTCTTCTTCTTGGGGCGGTTTTCCTGATGGTGTTCCTCATCAGTGACATTTTCTTTTTCATATTCAGATTCTTCCTTATCAGAGAGAGCAGCGAGAGTGTCAAATTTGGTTGTTTGCAGTATTGAATGTATTTCATTTGGTTGTTCCTCCACAGGAGCAGCTTTCTTTGAGCCAGGTTCAGTATCTTGCTGGATACCAATGTTGATCTGGGAATTTTTGTTCTTCGGTTTTCGGGTATGGACAATTGTCCAATCATCAAATCCGGCAGCCGGGTTGATAGGAACGACACCAAATTTTTCAGCAAGTGTGGGCCTGGTCGTACATGGCTCATCACCGTGCCCCGCGAAGCCGCATATCTTACAAAGGGAGGGAATATCTTCATAGATAAACTTTTGAAAGAAATTACCCGTGGCCTTGCTGGTGAGCCAAAAACCTCCCAAAAGCGGCTTTGCCAGATTCCTTCTAATACAGATTTCGGGCAAAAATTGTTCTGGATATAGCTGTTGTGGAAGCATCAATGTATAGAGGATCGCCAATTACTGTGGCGATTCGTCGCAAATTCTTCTCCCCCCAAAAGTGGAGCGGCAGTCCCGACAGACACACCCATGTTGGTACACACATATCCAGATTTTTAGAGGGAATAAAACTCTCAGACCAACAGTCAAGACCAATTGCGCATCCAGTCACATGCCAAGGTCCGCCAATCCAGACCTGGTCCCTACTCTCTTTGTCCGCAAAAAATACGATAAAGCACCCGTTTCCAAGGTCGTTAAGACGGAAACCAGGGTAGGCACCCCATTTTGCTTGTAGCTGCGACGATAGGAAATCGAACTTGAAATTCTTTCCCAAGACACGGCCAACAAGTGCATTGTCGAAGTTAGATTTAATTTTATCGTATTCATCCTCGTCAAGAGTAATAATGCCATCCTTCAGGAAATTTTCTTGGGGTTCAAGAGGCGCTTCATGAACAGTAAGCATATTTCGAGCCCAGGCTTGGGGAGGCTTCTTTGGAGCAGCAGTGGAAGCCGGCAATGAGGCCTTATTCGCGGCTGGTGGCTGAGTAGATGGTTTAGCAGGTTGGGAGGAGATTGATGGCGTCGAGGGAGCGCCAGAACCGCCACAAATAGTTAACAAAGCATCTACTGTTCCGGGAATGAATGGCTTTGCACTTCTATTTAGTCGGCTTGTAACATTGGGTCCAGGAGAACCTGGTGCAGGCAAATTTGCTGTAGAAGCATTTTGTCGAACAGTTGATGGGCAGCTGTCTCCGGCATTCTGTCGAACACCTGGCGGGCAGTTATCGGACAATTTTGCATCAAATGCAATATCAGCAGGGGTAAAGATGAGGTTTGAGGAGGAATCAGAAATTTTAATGGAGAGTTCATCGTCTGACTCATCATAAGAGGAATCGGACATGTGATGATCTGAGCTGGAATTTTCTTCCGGAACCTTTGAAGCTTTGGAAAGCTGCAGCAAAGTTTCGCCTTTTTTCATGCTGGGATCACCATATGCATTCACAGCGGCGTCCTCTGCTGGGTCGGAAACAGAGAAATCCTGTTGCTCGGGAGAAGAAACTTTCTTACCCTTTGGTTTCCGGCCCATAGCTGCCGGAAACAGCAAGCGTGAAACACGTCGTACCACGCCGCCACTGCCTCGCACCACCCGCACCCGCACGCCGCCACTGCAGCACGCCCCGCCTGCGGCACACCGCCACCACCGCACAGCACTCCCCCACTCTCTCACTAGAAGCTCTCTCCACTCTCTAGAACACTCTCAAGAAAGTTTTTGGGTTTTTTGAAGCTGACAGTAGCCTATATATATATATATTAAAGACAGAAAACTAAAATATTACATGGGAGAATAATCCTTGGACAGGATTAAAGATAACGCTTGGGTTAGGGGCATTCCCCTTTCCCACCAAAAACTCGAAGAGACAGCCATGCTCGCCACATAATCAGCCGCGGAGTTTGCACTTCGTTCAATTTGAGAAATAGCCAATTTTGGAAAATCTTTGAAACAGTGCGCTAGCTTGGTTTCGAGCCCTCCATCATAAATTCCCGAGAGAATACGGTTAAGGACAGCACAAGCATAAGCGGAGTCGCTCTCAACAATGACGTCGAAAACATTATTTAGGTAGCTTTTAGCAAGTGAAATACCATGCAGCGTACTCCGAAGCTCCGTCATGTTGACAGACCGGCTCTGAATTCCAGCCCCACTAGCCGCCAACAGCTCCCCTGTGTGGTTTCTGATAGTGCATCCGAGCCCCGCACAATTGTTTGGGTGAACTGAGCCGTCAAAATTAACTTTCAGCCATCCTAATGGCGGGGGCAACCAAGAAGAATCAAGATTTACATGGGTTGCCCAGTTACCATCAGAAGCATCCAAAATAACGTTCAACACAATGGAGGATGGCGTTTGAAACTGCTCGCCATGGACGTATTGATTTCGGGATTTCCAAATTCTGTAAATTAAGGATGCTAGAACTTTTGTCTTTATGGACCGCCTGTTAGTTTGCATCTCCTCAAGAAGAGCTTCCAGCAAATCATTGCAGCTTGAGTTAAAATGGAAATTCATTTTTCCAAGCACCACCTTGATTTGGGCCATGAAGGTGCAGTTACCAAAAAGGTGCGCCAGATTTTCCGGTTGCTCGCATCCCCACGGGCATGCTGCGTCTTGTCGGAGACGGCGCTGGTATAAACTATCGTTCATGGGCAACATGTCATTCAAGGCCCGCCAAATCATCATTAGATACCGCGGCTGAGATTTAATCTTCCAAATTTCTTCTCCATTGAGAGTGCTTTGTGGGCTTTCCAAGCTGTAGATAGTAGAGGAGGCCATCACAGTTTTCTCGGTATGCGCCCAAATTAGTGTATCTGGCCCTCCAAAATTATCCCTCGATAGGCCAAGGATAGCATCCACTAGGCATTTGCCAAAAAGATTTAACAGCTTTTCTGCTATCCAATTGAAGCTTGGGTCCAAGAATTCAGCCACAAAGCTTGGGAGAGCATCAACATTCACAAAAGTTGGCCATCTTATGAGAGGGAGAGCGCCAACCCAGGTATCCTCAAGCGCCAAAATACCTGCTCCATTCCCAACCATCCAGATTGTCTGCCTCTTCATGAGCTCACTACCCAGAGAAATGCATTTCCAAAATTTTGATTGATTGCGGTTTGGTTGGAACCTGTTCCTGCCCGAGTACTTGCCGCCAAAGGAACGAGCCAGAAGACTTCCATCAGCGCTCACCACCCTAGCCGCAACTTTGGCCATTAGGATTTTCCTCCATAACTGTATATTTTTGAAGCCCAGTCCTTCCCGGTCTTTAGGCAAACAAATTTCCTGCCACTTCGCAAAGTGTAAGGAACGGCTTCCTTGCTTCCCATTCCAAAACAAAGCGGACATCAAGCTGTTTATTTTCTTCATGGTTGAGACCGGCACCGGCAAAGTAGCAAGGTCATGGAGGGGCAGCCCCGACAACGAGCTTTTAATTAGAGCAGCCCGACCGGCCATGGAGAGATGCCTATGCCCCCAAGATCTGATCTTGCATGTCATTTTGTCCAGAATGTAATCAAAGTCAGCAATTTTTATTTTCCCGGGTCTCAGAGTTATGCCCAGGTAATTTAATGAAGTGGTTGGTCTTTGGCTTAGCATATGAAGGATGGCCTGCTTGGCACTTGCTGGAACTTTCGGCCCAAAAAGCACATTTGATTTGGAGGAGTTCACAGCCTTGCCTGAAAGCTCGCAATAACGGTGCAATATACTTGCCAACTCTCTCGCCGTTTTTGTTGTAGTTGTGCCGAATAAGAGAGTATCATCCGCAAAGAGTAGGTGTGAGATTTTTGGCGCCTTGTTATTGATTTTAATTCCAATGCCTGGATGGGGGCTCGATTTAATCAATAGAGAGAGAACTTCGGAACATAAAATGAATAGATATGGGGAGAGTGGGTAGCCCTGTCGCAAGCCACATGTTGCCTGGATCCACTTTGATCTAGACCCATTAATAAGGATCCCAAATCTTGGCGAGCTGATGCATTCCATGACGAGATTGATCCACGGAGAAGGGAAGTTGAAGGCGGTCAGCACACGCCTAACAAAAGACCACTGGATTCGATCGAACGTTTTTTCCATATCAATTTTCTTTACCATGAAACCAGCACTACTCTCCGTCGTATGCAGCCGATGAATAAGCTCCTGGGCAAGGAGACAGTTGTCCGTCATCACCCGGATAGGAACGAAGGCACCTTGTTCCTCCGAAATCAACCGCCGTAGAAGAGGCTTCAATCGGTTGTCAATAATCTTTGTAGTGATTTTATAAATTGTTGAGCAAAGGCTGATTGGCCGAAAATGATCCGGCGAGCTTGGACAGCTTTGTTTGGGAATAAGGACAACCAAGGTGTCCTTCCAGGAATCTTCCATTTTACCAGTTGTGAAAAAACTTTTGACTGCAGCAATAAGATCAAACATTGTAAATTTCCAAAAGTGCGTAAAGAAAGAGTGGGTTACCCCGTCGGAGCCCGGAGCGTTATTGCGGTCAAAAGAGAAGACATATTTTTTTTATCTCGGCATCCGTAGGAGGGATAGTGAGAAGTTGCGCCTCAAATTCGCTTAATTTCACCCTGGGAGTAGGTAACTCCGCGGGTGAAGTTGAGTCCTCCATGCACCAACGCTTGGAAAAGTGTTCCACCATAGCATCCTCAATCTGATTTTGTTCGGTGATCAAGGCAATACCAATTTGAAGTTTGAAGATGCGATTGTTTTGCTTTCGTTGGGTAGCCGCCGCATGGAAAAAAGGCGAGTTTCGATCGCCGTGTTCTAACCATTTGCACTTCGCCCTTTGCCGCCACCACCACGAGTCTAACTTCGCTTGGATTTCATTATAATTTGACACCAGTCCCCGAAGCTTCATCAACTCATCATCCGTAAGAGGCGCATCAGCTTCCAGGATTTGTATCGCCTCAATATCCTTTTCCAGTTTCCTAGCAATTTCAGACTCCTTTTTCACATCAAATTTTGCCCACCGAGAGAGGGCCTTGATTGTTCGGGTACACTTGGTTTCCAGAATTTTATTAGCATTTCCATTTGTTGGCTTCATCCAGGCGCCAAGAGCAATAGTATGAGCAAGCGGGTTAGACATCCAGGTTTCTTCAAATCTCAATTTCTTACTAGCAGACCCAAATATTATTTTGTCTATTTCCAAGATCATGGGAAAATGATCCGAAGCAATTCTCGCCAAGTGATGCACAATGGTACCAGGAAATGAAAGCAATGCAGGAGCATTTAGGAGAACCCGATCAAGTTTTGAGAGGATTCGGTCAGCCGGCCGCTGGTTGTTACACCAAGTGAAAATATTTCCGGTAAAGGGAATTTCATGCAGTCCGCATAGAGAGATAGAGCTTGCAAACTCGTGTGGCCCCATCGCGAGGTTTACCGGATGACCCCCCCCCCCCACCCCCCCTCTTTTCTTCTGCCCGCAAAACACAGTTAAAATCTCCTCCCAAAATCGTTGGGAGACTTCTATCCAACGCGGCAAATTCAGTCCAAAGCGCTCGCCTCGCGTGCATATATTTACTAGCATAAATTGCCCCCAATTGCCAAGCAACTCCTGAGGGTGAAAGTACTGTAGCTAAGATGAATTGTTTATCTTTAATCACATTACTCACCTTAATAATGTTGTCCAGGCAGCATAAAATGATTCCTCCAGACTTTCCAATCGACGGCACAAACTCGAAACACCATTGCCTGCCAATTAATCGATCCACATCCCGCCGGGAGAAGTCTTGGCGCCGGGTTTCAAGCAAGACTACAGCAATAGGTTTCTTTGATCGAACTAGCTCTTGAAGGTGCGCGCGGGAAGCGAGCTTACTAGCCCCGCGGCAGTTCCAGAAAAGAATTCTCGTCATTTTTTTGAAGGGAAGCCCCCCACTGCACGTTCACCATCTCTATCTAGAATCGATCTTGCTCTGCTTTTTGATCGGGTGCGTACATTTTTTGTAGGCGACCGCGACCGCCGCGCACGAGACCGGTCGGGCTAACTCCTCTGTCCAGCATCCAACTGCTGGCTGGCATCCACTCCATTCTCCATTTATTGACTGGCGTCCAATTGGGTTTCATTATGCGGTTGGGCAATGTTATCCGCAGGAAAGTCTGGGGCAGCCTCAATATTAGCCACTTCAATGTTGTTAGCTTCTTGGTTAGGATTAGGCAATTCTGGCATAGACGCAATGCTGGGCTTCTCCGAATTGCTTGTCTTTTTTTGCCATTTCCAATTACCGGCCGCTGGAGCACGCTGCGAAGTGCCTGCGCCTTTTTGTTTTTGTGGTGGTTTTCTTGGTATAACGAGCGTCCAATCATCCAACCCAGCTTGTGGGTTTCGGTCAGCAACAACCTCCTTGGCATCCTGCCTTTTGCAAGGCGCATCTCCATGACCCGCAAGCCCGCAGGCTGTACACATCGATCCAATTCCTTCATAAATAAATTTCTGGAAAAATTTCTGGAAAGTTTTTGGGTTCCTTGAAAGGGCAGTAGCCTATATATATATATAAATATAGAAAAAATATTACATGGCTACACTATCCTTGGAAAGGATGAAGGAAAGAGGCTGGGGAAGGGGCACACCCCTTTCCTATAGGAAATCAGAAGAATACGTCATATTGGCGACATAATTGGCCACAGAATTGGTTGTACGATCGACAAGAGAGATAATAATCCTGGGGCAATCCTTCATCGAGTGCGCCAAAGACCGCTCAACGTCGCCATCCCAAGTTCCTGATAGAATTCGGTTTAGAGTGTTGGCAAAAGCCGAGTCTCCCTCCAAGATGAAGCCCAACTGTGAGTTCATAAACGGCTTTGCTTGTATGATGCCGTGAAGGGCGCTTCTGACTTCGGTCATATTAACAGATCGGCTATGGATGCGGACCCCCTTGGCTGAAATGAGGCTCCCATCATGACCACGAATAGAGCATCCTAATCCGGCGATGTTGTTTGGGTGAACTGAACCATCGAAGTTGATTTTTATCCAGCCCAATGGCGGGGGCGACCAAAAAGGCTCGATGTTTACACGGGCCGCCCAGTTACCATTCGAGGCATCCAAGATAGCATTCAAGACAATTGATGAGGGCTGGAGGAACGACTCACCATGGAGTCGTTTATTTCTAGCTTTCCAAATCCTGTAAATTATTGCAGTTAGCATCTTTGTTTCCTTTGAGCGTGTGCTAGAGTCCATCTCCTTCAGGAGCGCATCCAATAGAGAGGCGATGTTGGAATGTAACGGAAACCCCATTCTGGCCATCATTGTTCGAATGCGGGCAGCAAAGATACAACTCCCATAAATGTGCGCGATATTCTCGGACTGGTTGCACCCCCACGGATAGGCGGCATCGTCACGAAGGCGGTGTAGGTGCAGCCAATCGTTGGTAGGTAATAAATTGTTCAAAGCTCTCCAAATCATGGCTAAATATCTCGGCTGTGCCTTGACTTTCCAGATGTTCTCGCCCCCGTACAGCCCCTACGGGCATTCCAGGCCATACAAAACACCAGCAGCCATCTGTTGCTTTTCAGAATGGGCCCAAACCAAGGTTGTCAGGATCACGATCCAGATAATAGGATCTTACAATCCTACGATCCTGATTTTGTAAATTGATCCTGATTTTGTAAAGCGATCCTAAATCCGACCCTACTATCAGATCCGATCCTACCTCGAAACGATCTCATCTAGGATCTCGATCCTGACAACCTTGGCCCAAACTAACTTGTCCCTTCCACCAACATCATCCCTCGGCAATCTTGAAATGACATCAATGAGGAGATCACCAAAACCACTCAAGCACTCACCCAGCCATTGTGAGCTGGCGTCGAGGAGACCAGCAACTCTCTCCGGCAGGGCATCAACATTTATAAAGGTTGGCCATTTGTTGAGAGGACACGCACCAAGCCAACTATCCTCCAATGTTGAGATATCCATGTCGTCCCCCACCATCCAGAAAGTCTGATCATCCACAAGCTTGCCCGCAGAGGCAATGTATTTCCAGATTTTGGAGTGAGAGCGGCTCGGCTTGAACCGATTCCTTCCAGCATACCTGGCCCCGAAAATCCTGGCAAATAAAGAACCATCTGCAGCAGCAACCCGTGCCGCAGCTTTACCCATCAGGATGCGCCTTCAGAGAGAAAGGTTTTTAAAACCCAGTCCGCCTTTGTCCCTCGACAAACATAAATCTACCCATTTTGTGAAATGCAAGGTGCACTTGATATTTGCCCCCCCAGAAGAAATTGGATAGCAAACTATTTATTTTGTTAATTGTGGAGACCGGCACGGGGGACATATCCAGAGCATGCAGCGGGATGGCGGACAACGTGCTTTTGATGAGAGCAATTCGACCCGCAAGAGATAAGTGTCGAGCACCCCATGATCTAACTTTGCATGAAATTTGGTCCAGTAGATGATCGAAATCAGCAATCCTAATTTTGCCCGGGCGGAGGACGATCCCCAGGTAGTTAATGGCATTGGAAGGCCCATGACCTAACAGCTGTAGGATATCCTTCTTGGAGGCCGGCGGAACCTTGGGACCAAATAATATATTTGATTTTGAAACGTTTATCGCTTCCCCGGAGAGCAAACAGTATTGCATCAAGATCCTCTTAATCTCCCTCGCTGATCCAATTGTTGCCGCGCCAAAAATGAGAGTATCGTCAGTGAACAGGAGGTGAGAAAGCTTTGGAGCCGCAGGGGAGATTTGAATGCCAATCCCCGGTAGAGAGCTCGCCTTGAGCATTAGAGAGAGAATCTCGGAGCACATAATGAATAAGTATGGAGATAAGGGGCATCCCTGTCTTAGGCCACACGAAGCATGTATCCATTTTGTTCTGGAGTCGTTAATAAGAAGGCCAAATCGAGGGTTGGAGATACACTCCATAATGAGATGAATCCAGAATGGTGGGAAGTTGAAGCCGGCCAGCACCCGCTTGACAAATGCCAATCCAAAATGAAAGTTTTTGGGTTCCTTGAAATTGGCATTAGCCTAATATATATAATAAAGCAATGGAAGAATTACATCGGGTTACTATCTTTAGAGATAATGAAAGATAAAGCACGGGTTAGGGGCATTCCCCTTTCCCAAACAAAATCAGAGGAAAAAGCATTGTTGGCCACATAATCCGCTGCAGAATTTGCTTTCCGGTCGATTTGATAGATGGCAAGCCTTGGGCACCTCATCATAGCGTGAGCGAGCGAAATTTCAACACCACCGTCATAGAAGCACGCTAAAACCCACATAATAGTAGCGCAGGCGTTTGCAGAGTCACCCTCAATGCAAACACCCGTCATATTGTTCAAATAATTGATGATAAGCTCGAGGCCGAGCAGGGCGCTTCGGACTTCAGTCATGCATACGGACCGACTATTGATTCCAACACCCTTAGCAGCAATCAGATCTCCAAAATGATTCCTAATGGTACATCCAAGCCCCGCACGGTTGTTAGGGTGGACGGACCCATCAAAGTTGATTTTCAGCCAGCCAAATGGAGGGGGCGACCAAGAGGAATCTCGGTTAATTTGGGCCGCCCAGGATCCATTTGAAGCATCTGAAACTGCATGTATAACAATAGAGGCTGGTTGTAAGTGTGGCTCACCAGGGACACGTTGGTTTCTAGCTTTCCATGTCATATAGGTAAGTGAAGCAATGACTTTAATTTCGAAGGACTTTGTGTTGATGGCCATTTCATGAAGCAGGATATCCAGGAAATTGGTACAAGTAGAGTTGAAATTGATGCGCATCCTTATTAATTCCATGCGGATGCGAGAGGCAAAACAGCAGTTACCAAATAAGTGTTGAATATCTTCCACTTGGCGACATCCCCACGGGCAAGTAGCATCCGCGCGCAGATGATGACGGTGCAGCGAATCATAAGTAGGCATCATGTCATTCATGGCTCGCCATATGAGCAGCAATATACGTGGCTGGGTTTAATTTTCCAAATATCTTTGCCTTTGAGCAAACCTTGCGGGCATTCCAAGCTGTAAGAAACTCCAGAATCCATAGAAACCTTCTCAGAATGTGACCAAATCAGTTTATCCGCACCCCCTACATTATCTCGTGGCAATCGGAATACAGCATCGGCCAGGACATTGCTGAAACCAACAAAGCATTCAACCGCCCACCTATAATTGGAGTCCAGCAATCCCGCCACCGTCGAAGGGAGGGAATCAACATGTATGAAAGTCGGCCATTTACTGAGCGGCAAAGTCCCAATCCAATTGTCATTCATGGTTGAAATACATGCACCATTACCCACCATCCACATAGTTTGATTAGCCAAAATTTCGCGGCCCAGGCAAATACACTTCCAAATTTTTGATTGATTTCGGTTAGGCAGAAATATGGCGTGTCCCGCATATTTGCGCGCAAATGTTCGAGCAAAGAGGCTGTCTTCCCCTCTAACAATACGTGCAACAACTTTCGCCATGAGCACACATCGCCGAATCTGTAAATTTAAGAAGCCCAGCCCGCCACGATCGAATGATAACCACTCCATTTCGCATAGTGAATCGAATGATTTTGTTGTGACCCACTCCAAAAGAAGGATGATAGAAGGCTATTAATTTTATTGATGATGGATATCAGCATAGTGGAGTTGGCGAGAGCATGAAGAGGAAGCGCCGAGAGCGCGCTTTTGATAAGAGCCGCTCTACCAGCAAGGGATAGATGGCGAAGGCCCCATGATCGTATTTTGCTAGAGATGTTGTCCAGTATATAATCATAATCAGTAGTCCGAACCTTGTCTGGTCGTAACGGAATACCAAGATAGCTAATGACATTGGCCGATCTATGTACAAGAAGTTGAAGGATAACTTGTTTTGAGGTCCTTGTGACTTTAGGCCCAAAAATGATATTTGATTTCTGAGATTTTACAGCCTCACCCGAAAGAGCACAATAGCGGCCCAAAATAGCCGAGAGCTCTGCCGCCGTTGTAGGAGTTGCCGAACCAAATAGGAGCGTGTCATCCGCAAATAAAAGATGAGAAATTTTTGGAGTGGAGAGGTTGATTTTTATACCAATTCCTGGATGCATGCTTTCCTTAATCAATAAGGATAGGAACTCCGAGCATAAAATGAATAGATACGGAGAGAGGGGACAGCCTTGACGCAGCCCGCAAGTAGCTTGTATCCACTTAGATTTTGAACCATTTACCAGGAGACTAAATCTAGGATTGGTGATGCACTCCATGACCAGGTTTATCCAACCAATGGGAAAGTTGAACGCCATCATCGCGCGCTTTATAAAGCTCCATTGCATCCGATCGAAGGCCTTTTCCATATCAATCTTCATGGCCATGTATCCGGCGCTGCTTTCAGTTGTATGGAGGCGGTGGAGAAGCTCCTGAGCGAGCATGCAGTTGTCGGACATTAACCTCCCCGGGACAAAGGTCATTTGCTCCTCCGAGATCAAGCTACAGATTAGGGGCTTCAAACGATTTGCAAGGATTTTTGTGGTAACTTTGTAGATTGTTGAGCATAAACTAATTGGTCGGAAATGATCTGGCGAACTCGGGCTGCTGCATTTTGGAATCATAACCACCAAGGTGTCTTTCCATTTTTCCTCCATACGACATGTGGCGAAAAAATTTTTGATGGCTGCAATTAGATCAAACATTGCAAAGTTCCAAAAATGTGTAAAGAAGGAATGTGTTACCCCATCGCTTCCCGGAGCCTTGTTGCGCCCGAATGAGAAAACTGCTTTCTTTATCTCGGCATCCGTTGGCGGTATCGTGAGCATTTGTGTTTCTAGAACTGAAAGCTGCTTTAGAGGCCTCGGCAATTCTTCCACTGTAGTTGAGTCGGCTAAACACCACCGGTTGGAGAAGTGTTCCACCATTAGCTCCTCAATTCGATCAGGATCAAAGATGGTTTCATTTCCGATAGTGAGTTTGAAAATCTTGTTTTCTTGCTTCCTTTGAGTAGCGGCTGCATGGAAGAAGGAAGAGTTGCGATCACCTTGATTAAGCCAGTTGGTCTTTGCCCTTTGCCACCACCAGGCGTCAAGCTTGGCCTGGATTTCGGTATAACTTCCCACCAGGCAGCGCAATGAGTGAAGATCCTCATCCGAGAGAGGGGCCACATCTTTTCGTAGTTGGAGAACTTCAATTTCACTTTCCAGATTCTTAGCTCTTGATGATTCAGCTTTGGCATTAAATTTGGCCCATCTAGCGAGAGTCTTAATTGTCCTTGCACATTTAACTTCCAGCACCTTGTTATAATCACCTGTTACAGGTTTTCTCCAAGCTCCTTGGGCTATAGGATGCACATTTGGGTTAATCATCCATGCCTCTTCAAATCTCAGGCTGCCTCTTGGCGAAGAAGGCTTCAAATTGTCTAATTGCAGAAGTAGAGGAGAATGGTCCGACACAATCCTTGTGAGATGGTGGACGGTAGATCCCGGATAGGCAAGCATTGCCGAGGCATTGAATAGGACACGGTCAAGCCGTGAGAGAACCCGAGTGGCCGGTTTTTGGTTGTTGCACCAAGTAAAAGGATTCCCCGCATAGGGAATTTCATGGTAGTCACCGAGAGTAATAAAGTTGGCAAATTCATGGGGCCCTTTCGACAAATCCACTTTGCTTCCCCCTCTCTTCTCTTTTGCCCGCAAGACACAATTGAAATCGCCCCCCAAGATTGTTGGGAGGCTCCTGTTTAAAGTGGATAATCCATCCCAGAGCACGCGCCTTTGATGCATATATTTGCTAGCGTAAATGGCTCCCAATTGCCACTCGAAGCCGGTAGGCAAAATGACGGATGCCGTTATAAATTGTTTGTCTTTGGTAATGCAATTAATCTTGAGTAGAGTATCAAGCCAAAGAAGGATAATACCTCCAGATTTTCCGATTGCTGGCACAAAGTCGAAGCTCCATTGTCTACCAATGAGCCGATCCACATCCCGCCAAGAAAGAACTTGACGCCGGGTTTCAAGAAGAACAACAACTATGGGATTATGCGAACGGACAAGCTCTTGCAAATATGCCCGGGAAGTGAGCTTGCTTGCTCCTCGACAATTCCAAAATATTATCTTCGTCATTGTTTGGTAGGGGAGGCCCCCGCTGCCAATTGTCCCTCCCTGTCCCCAGCTGAAACCACCCTGCTCCTGGACCTTGTGCGAGGCTTTATAGTGGGAGATCTTGGCTGCCTTTCAGCAACAACAGCAGTTGCAATATTACTTAAATTAATACATGGATCTGGCACTTCCTTTGCTGGCTGCTTTTGGCTGGGAATGAGGTCATGCTCCTTCTCAATAATGTTGGGGACGGCTATCTGGGGCTGGGAAATCACCTCCGCCGCTGGGGGAAGACCAACGTTGGGGGTGGAAAGGGTGGAGATAATGGCAGGGGGAATATCTTTGGCGGCATCCTTATCCAACACATGTGTTATGCCCGGGGCAGCCGGTTTCTCAACTTTCCTCCATTGTCGGTTTGCATTCAGCGAAGCATTGTTATCTTTGGGCTTTGGTTGTGGTTTCCGTGGGAGCACAAGAGTCCAGTCATCGAGACCATCCTGTGGGTTCCGTACATCGACATTTTTCTTGGAAATGGGAATTGCACAATCAGCATCTCCATGGTCAGCAAACCCGCATGCAGTGCAAAGCGAGCCGATGCCTTCATAGGTCAGTTTTTGCAAGAATTTACCAGTTTTTGCATTGTTTAACCATAAGCCGCCAAGAAGTGGTGTTGAGAGATCACGGCGAACGCAAAACCTTGCAAAGCTAGTTCTCGATCTTGATTTGGTGAACGCATCGATGTAAAGGGGCTCACCCACAATGCCAGCAATGCGGCAAAGGTTCTTGTCACCCCAAAAACATAAGGGAAGCCTCGGTGCTCTAATCTAGGTTGGCACAAGCATACGTGGATTTAGAGCTGGGATAAAAGTACTTGACCATAAATCGAGACCGATAACTCGGCCAGCCACGTGCCAAGGGCCACCCAACCAAACATAGTCCCTATCCACTCTTTTGGCAAACTTCAATAAGAAACATCCTTTGCCAAGGTCACATACCTGGAAACCATCAAGACCTCCCCACTTTAAACGGAGCTGGGCAGAGAGCCATTCGAAGCGAAAGTTAGCCCCCACGGCTCTGCCAACCAGAGCATTCTCAAATTCAGCTTCAATGCTGGCAGCTTCCTTATCATCTAGAGTTACAATTCCATCATCATAAAATTCTGATTGCTGAACATCAAGTGTAAGGAACTTGGTTGGTATGTTTTTTGACCATACCCGGGGGAGAGGAGCTTCGCTATGCGCAGGAATTTTCCTAGTTTGAGCTGCGACACTTGCAGCTTGGGCAGGCCGAAATTCTAGTTGTTGGGCATCAGATGCGACTCCACACAGGTTCATGATGACCTCAATTGAGCCTAGGACGAATGGTCTTGCAGCGTGGTTTAGCGGGGAGTGGTTATCATTTGGTTGCTGGGCTTTTGGGGAAGGAGATTTCTCAGCGGCATTCTGTCGAACACTTTGTGTGCGGTTAACTGAACTAGCAGAATTTTCAAAGCTTGTAGAATTCCTGGAACATGCAGAATTTCCTGAGCTGTCCGATTCAGACTCAGCATCACTCGCTGAGAAGCGTTTAGATTCCGAGCAGGATGAGCCATCCTCCTCGAGCAACACATCATCATCAGGCGGAGCTGAGCTAGGCGATAGATTTACCTGGCTGGAAAGTACCTTTTTTTTCTGAAGCAAGCTGGGATGAGAAGCGTTTATCAGGCTGGAAAGTTTTTGGGTTCCTTGAAGTTGGCCGTGGCCTAATATATATAATAAAAGTGCAGGATAATAAAAGTTACACAGAGATGGCATCATACGTCCCGATATGCGCAAGCGACGTGGTAAGGGGCATACCCCTTTCCCACTTGAACTTAATAAAACAATTCTTAGCAACATGATCGGCCGTCGAGTTTGCCTTTCGGTTAACATAAGAAAGCTCCCCTCTTTGGACCATTGGTTGGGGGCGGGCCATTTCAACTTCAAGATTACCAATACAGCATCCGATGAGCATGCGCTGAAGAGTAGGATATGCATCTTTGCTGTCACCCTCCGAAATAACATCAACGGATTCGGCGACCAATTGAGTAGCAAGCTTCAGAGCAACCATTGTAGCATGGAAATCGGTCATACATATCGGTCTACTTCGGTGAGGCGCACCCATTGCCGCAAGCAAGAATCCCCAAAGATCACGATATGTACAGCCCAAGCCAGCAATGTTATTCTTTATTACCGACCCATCAAAAATTACGTTGATCCATCCAGCGGGGTGGGGCACCCAAGTAGAAAGTGGGTTACATGTAGATGCCCAGTTACCGTGAGATGCATCTTGTAATGCATTGATGGGAGTAGTAGCGGGTTGCATATATGGTTCGCCATGTATATGATAGGTTCTTACATTGAGGGAGGACGAAATGTGAACAATAGCTATCGGGTGAGCTTGGCGTCGGGTTTCAAGAAGAACAATAGCTATGGGATTATGCGAACGGACAAGCTCTTCCAAATATGCCCGGGAAGTGAGCTTGCTTGCTCCCCGACAATTCGAAAAAATCAACTTCGTCATTGCAAGTAAGGGGAAACCCCCGCTGCATGCTCCTCCCAACCTCGAGCGGATTTAGCCCTGCTCTTATATCTCGTATGGACCTTCCTTGTGGGAGATCTCGGTCTTCTCGCATTCAAGTCAACATGATTATTAGAAAAATTTCCTTGACAAGGATCTGTATTGTCGTTTGCTGGTTGCTGTTGGTGGGGCTCCGGGCCATTATCTTGCTCAATGATGGGAACATTGCCTTCATTCACGTTGGGATCAATTTCTATCAACTGCACAGCGGAATTGGGGACATTAGGCAAAATAGGGGCATCAGCCCGGGCACTGTCAGCGTCCGCACCAGCAGCCGGAGATGCAAGTTGGCCCGACGGTCAACTTACTGAAAGCGAACAGCCTCAAAGTCCGAGAGAAAAGAGAGATCGGCATCCCCTGGGTAAGTGGTCAAGCGAGCGGAGCCCGAGGCAGCCTTGCAGCAGAAATCCAGCACATTGGCAGCATCCCCCTAAATGATCATGCCCCTAGCCTCCAGCATCGTAGTAATAGTCACCCGGCGGACAGCCAGGATGGCTTCGAGCTCCACGCAGCCCGGATCCCAGTGGTGCCAAGCAAAACCAGCCGCAATAAGGACCAGACCGTCCTCCGAGCGGGCAACAACTCCAAGCCCGACACGTCCAGAAGGCAATAGAGAACCATCCACATTGACCTTGATCCACCCGGGCGGTGGTGGGCACCAAAAGGAAGAAAGCCCCAAGGGGCGATTGATGCTCCAACATCCCAGCTTGCGACCATGATCAAATAGTGCCATATTCTCCAAAATAGTGGCAGCAATAACGACTGGCGTGCTGACCTCCCGGTTGTGAAGTTTAGCATTCCGCGCCCTCCAACATTGGTAGATAGCATAACACAGAAGGCGGGCCGGAGGGAGCGCAGCCGCACCGCCATGGGTGACTAACGTCTGGACCTCATCCCATTTCCATCCAACTGACAGCCGTATTCCCCAGCGGCCAAGCTCCTGGCCAACAACCACAATCCTGAGACACCCACCAACCAGGTGGTCCCGATCCTCCGCCACCCCACAGTCCCACAGGCATAGAGGGGTCTCCGCCACACCGCGTCGATGGAGCCAAGCCCGGGTGGGAACCGCATCCCAAAATAGTCGCCAGTAGAAGAACTTCTCACGGGGATGTAGTCGGAGTCGCCAGAGCCAGCTCACATCCCTATCCGGACGGGACATGATCGAGTGTGGGTAAGGCATCGCAGAAAGTCCCCTACCGCTGAACTGCTGCAAGAGATCCGGGACATCCTCCCCCCAGCAATGTCGAGATGTAAGATTATGAACCCCAACTCCTGCCCAAATATCTGGCCGATGAGGTCCGCACACCAATGTCCCTCATTAATAAGATCAGCCACCTGAAAGCCGTCTAACGCCGCAGCGTCCACAAACGTAGGCCACCGGATGAGCGGAGTATCAAAGAGCCACACATCCCACAAGACATCCACCCATCTTCCATTACCGATCTGCCACTGAATAATAGGAGCAAGACTCGCCAATCCATGCTGTATAGTCGACCAAGTCGGCGAGTCTGATCGGAACATCGAGTCTGAGCCGATACGTGAGCCGTACTTTGCCTGGAAGATGGACCCAAAGAGTGAGCCCGGGACCTTCAGCAGATCCCACGCAACCCGCGCCAGCAAGGGGCCTTCCCAACCACGCAATTGGCGGAGGCCCAAGCCTCCAGCTTTTTTCGGCGAGCAAATAGTATCCCATCTGACATAGTGAAGCCCCCTAGAAGCCGCATTCTTTTGCCACAAAAATGCCGGGCCAGCTGCTCCACCTCGTCCAAAATCGCCCGGGGGATCGCGGAGTGGGTCAAGAGGAAAACCGGACCCGCAAGAAAAGAGAAACGGATGAGGGCAACCCGGCCGGCAAGGGAAAGATGCCTTTTCCCCCATTGTCGAATCCGAGTTTGCCACTTGATCAACGTGGTAGCGAAATCGGATTTGGTGAGTTTCCGCATAGCAAGCTTCTCCCCCAGGTAGTCAAAATCTTCAACCCTCCGAAAACCAGTCAGGCGGGCTAGCCGATTCGCCTTCCATCAGGCCATGTTTTTACTGGCCATCAGCATAGATTTGGCACAATTGATACGCCGCCCAATCCAGCTGCAATAGGACTGCAACAATCTCGAGCATGCCCTGACCATTCCAACGTTTGCACGAAGAAACAGTAGCACATCGTCAGCATAGAGAAGATGGGACAGGAGAGGGCCCCCATCAGATAGCGGAAACCCCAAGGGAAGAAGGCTGTCATGAATCGCGGAGGACAAAAGCTCAGAACAAAGAATAAAAAGATACGGGGACAGCGGGCATCCCTGACGAAAGCTGCAGCCGCACTCTATCCAATTGGAGCGGTGCCCGTTGATCAGCAGTGTGAATGCAGGAGCCTGGACACATTAGAGGACCCAATTGGCAAATCGAGGAGGGAACCCAAAGAGTTTAAGGACTTGATGAACCGTAGTCCAACTCATACGGTCGTAAGTCTGCTCCATGTCGACCTTAACCACAAGGAAACCTTCCTTTGACGTCGAAACCCAAAGTTTGTTGATGGCCTCTTGCGCGAGAAGGCATTGGTGAGAAATGCTGCGGCCGAGAATGAATGCTCCTTGCTCAGGGGAAACAAGTAGGGGTAGGAGACCCTTCATACGTCCCACCAGGATTTTTGCCGCAACTTTGTAAATGGTCGAACAGAGGCTAATAGGTCGGAACTTTTCCGGTCGGTCCGCATTAGGAACCTTAGGGATAAGCACAACCACAGTCTTTTTCCAGTCCTTTGGCATGATTCCCGAAATAAAAAATTCACAGATAGCCCTGCAAACATCAGCCCCAACGATATCCCAAAAATTCTGGAAGAAATGAGCAGTCATACCATCAAGACCTGGGGCCCGGTTAGGCTTGAGAGAACGAACCACCGCCCAGATTTCCACCTCCGTAACGTCGCAAAGCAGCTCCATCGCATGTTGAGAAACAATCTCAGCCCGATGGCCGAAAGATGGCCAGCCATCCAGCACCGGCGTAGCACACTGCCACTTCTGTTTGAGGAACTGACAGAACGTACTTTGAATGACGTCCGGTCCTCCGAAATCGTCGACTCGGGTAGTTCAACCTGGGAGATACGATTTTGACGACGTCGGGTCGAAGCCATAGAGTGAAAATAGGAGGTGTTAGCATCGCCTGCTGAATCCAATGCACTTTCTCTCTTTGTTTCCACCAGGTGTTTAAACGGGAGAGGGTAGCCGATAGGCTTTTCACCTTACTAATGAGAGTGGAAGCTTGAGATTCGGACCAACCAATTCGTTGGCTCTCCAAGGACTGAAGTTCAGCCACCTCAGCTTCTAATGAATTCTTAAGGGCTTCTAGATCCTCCAACCTGTTTCGACTCCAAAAGAATAACGCCCTCAACGTCCGTGAGCACTTCTTTTGCAGCACATCCGAAGTGCCCCCCTCCACCGAACGGGCCCAATTTTTCAGCATGATTTTCCTTGCTGCAGGGTAGGAGAGCCAAGTGTCCTCAAACCGGAGGTGTGTTGAGCGTTGGTGAAGCTCCGGTTCAATAAGGGGAAGGAGGACTGGGCAATGATCCGATTCAACACGGTTAAGGTGTCGGACACGGGCCATGGGGAGAAGAGCCCAGCCCTCCGAATTAGAAAGGACCCGATCAAGTCTAATCCAAATACGGTCTCCACCCGGCTGATTGTTGCACCAAGTGAAACGAGGTCCGGTGAAGTCAACTTCCCGTAGGTCGGCTCCCATGAAGGCATCATCCATTTCGCGCGCGCCCGCCGAATAAACAAATTCCTTACCCACCATCTTATCCTCAGGCCTCAAGATGCAATTGAAGTCCCTGCCAACAAAAGAGGGACAAGAGTCAACCAACCAGCTCCCTAAAGCCTGCCAAATCTCCCGCCGAACGTACATGTCTTTGTTAGCATAGATGAAGGCGACGAGAATGCGGGGGAGGCCTAGGAAATCAGCCCAGCCTACCACCCACTGCGGTCCCGACGTAATCACCTCAAAACTAACCGCTGCAGATTTCCAGAGAACCAGGATACCCCCCGCCTTTCCAACCGCAGGCTGATGAAAAAAATCCCATCCCCTTCCCGCAATTTTGTCCACCTCCGAGCGAAGCACTTCCTCCACCTTAGTCTCCAGCAGGCCCACCAAACCCAGTTTATGTTGAAGGATGAGGTCATGGAGATAGTTACGTGTTCCCTTCTTGCGCGCACCCCGGCAGTTCCAAAAAAGGATGCTAGACATTAGGAACAGAAGAGGACGTGTCCCTGCCGCGCACGGAACCCCCACCCTGCCCCGAGTGCCGTGCTATTGCACCACCCCGCCAGGCCTTAAAATTGGAAGCATTCCTTCGTTTTTCCTGCTCAAGCCTAGCCGCCTTAGCAAACAGACGGGCTCTCCCCAGAGGCTTACGTCCTCTCTTCAGTCCCGGCCCATCTCCATCTGCCGCACCTTTTAAGGCGTCCAGAGAACCCCCAGTCAAAGAAGCAAGGACAGTATCTCCCCTAGCCAACACCACCTTCTCAGGGGGTAGTCGTCCCGGCTGGTTCAATCCCAGATGCTGATGGCCGGTTGGTGACAAGGCAGTACTAGAAACAACAAGGTCCTCACCATCCGGATCAACATTAGCTTCCTCTTCCATCAGGCCCTCATCCGCCAGCTGTGCAAGTATCCCAAAGCTATTGGTGCTATCAGGCCCAGTTGGCCCAGGAAGGTCCTTCGAAAACTCATCAACGCGGTTACCTCCAGCCCGACCTCCTTCACCATGCTGCGGTTGCAACTTGTCCCCTATCCCCCTCACGCTTAGCCCACCTCCTGGGCTCGTCACCACCCCCCATCCAAGGGCGATCCAGAGGGATTCCCTGACCCCTTATCTAAGGCCACCAAAGACCCATCAACCTTTCTAACTGCGCCTCCACCACGTCCACCTAAGCCCTGACATCTTCTCCCACGCCCATTGGAGGACCCACCCACAGGGTCGTAAAGGTTCTGATTATGCTCACCCACATCCCTTATTTCTTTCAAGTTCGGGCCCCCGATGTCCTTTGGTCTGGGTCTTCATTGGACAAGAGTCCATGGGCCATAGCCCATTTCATCCACCGCCGTGCCTGAGACAGAACACGTGGCCAGCCCCTCGCAAACCCCAAAATTGACTGCTACCGAATTTGGAAGAGGGACAGCAGGTGCCAGGCCCTTCATGGCGACAACCGGTTGAGGCGCCGGAGGAGCCTCCGCACCGACACAAGTCCCCATGGGGGAGGCGCTTGAGGACGCGGCCCTTGCCGAACATTCCTCCGCCCGATGACCATCATCATCGTCTGGTTGCTTTAAGAAAGTTGTGTGAATCCCAAGTTTAACCCAATTCATTTGTTATTG
>CM077159.1:129115582-129143082 GCA_039583875.1 Platanthera guangdongensis | reverse complement strand
AGCTATCCGAATCAGATTCTTGAGAACTATCCGAGCCAGGGTTAGCAGCCCCGGAATGCTCGATTAGATTCAAGGAAACATGGTCAGAAGAAAATAACTTTTTGTTTGCAATAACTGGAACCCGGCTGGATGCCACTAGGTCCTGAACGGGAGAAGAAGGTCTTCTTGGTGCAGCACCACCAAGCACTGAATGCTGATTTAGAGACGGAGAAACAGGCACGCTGTCAACAAGAACCTTTCGGTTCTTTTTCTTCTTCCCCATTACGCTGCCACCACCGCACCAAACCCGCATAGCACGCCGCCACCGTGCAACCCACACCCGCACAATGCCACCACCGCAGCACCCACACTACACCATCATCGCAGCACCCTACACACACCAGCAGCACGCCACTCCCGCTGCACGCCCCCGCTGGCAGCACGCCGCCACCGCTGCACAACACCCACACCTCCCTCACTTTCTCTCACTAGGAAGCTCTCTCTAATCTCTATAAAACACTCCCTTGAAAGTTTTTGGGTTCCTTGAATTTGGCCATGGCCTAATATATATATAGTGCAGGTAAATAAAAATTACATAGAGATGACATCATGCATCAAGAGATGCGCAAGCGATTTGGTAAGGGGCATACCCCTTTCCCACTTGAACTCATTAGAACAATTCTTAGAAACATGATCAGACGCCGAGTTTGCCTTCCGGTTAACATAAGAAATCTCCACTTTTTGGAACATTGGAAGGATGCGGGCTATTTCAGCTTCAAGATTACCAATACAGCATCCGTTGAGCATTCGACGAAGAGTAGAACATGCATCTTTGCTATCGCCCTCCAAAACAACACTAATGGATTCCGCGGCAAATTGAGTTGCAAGCTTCAGAGCAGTCATTGCAGCATGGAGATCGGTCATACATACCGGTCTACTTCGGTGAGGCGCACCCAAGGCCACAAGCAAGCATCCTCAAAGATCACGGAATGTACAGCCCAAGCCGACAATGATATTCTCTATTACCGATCCATCAAAAATTACTTTGATCCATCCAGTGGGGTGGGGCACCCAAGTAGGTTGTGGGTTACATGTAGATGCCCAGTGTCCGTGAGATGCATCTTGTAATGCATTTATGGGAATTGTAGCGGGTTGCATATATGGTTCGCCATGAGTATGATAGTTTCTTACATTGAGGGAGGACGGTAAGTGAACAACAGCTATCGGGTTGCGCGAACGGACAAGCTCTTGCAAAAGTGCCCGGGAAGTGAGCTTGCTTGCTCCCCGACAATTCCTAATGATAAACTTCGTCATTGCAAGTAAGGGGAAGCCCCCGCAGCATGCTCCTCCCTACCCCGAGCAGATATAGCTCTGCTCTTTGATCTCATACGGACTTTCCTTGTGGGAGATCTCGGTCTTCGCACATCCAGATTAGCATGATTATTAGAAAAATTTTCTTGGCAAGTGTCTGGAATATCTTTAGGTGGTTGCTGCTGATTGGGCTCCGTGACATTATCTTGCTTGCTGATGGAAGCATTTCCTTCCTGAACATGGTAATCAATTGCCATCTGCTGCTCATGCAAGTTTATGACATTGGGCAAAATAGGGGCTTCAGTCCGGGCATTGCAAATGACCGCATCTGTAGCTGGAGACGTTGGAATAGGGGCAGCCGGCTTCTCCACCTTACGCCATTGCCAATTTGTCTTGTTGCTGTCAACAATTTTTTGTTGCAGCGGCTTTCGAGGTAGAACAAGGGTCAAGCCATCTAAACCCTCCCGTGGGTTGCGAACTTCGGCATTTTTGATTGGAGCAACTGAAGCGCATGTCGCGTCTCCATGCTCAGCGAAACCGCATGAAGTGCAGAGTGAACCAATACCTTCATAAACCAGTTTTTGGAAGAATTTTCCGTTCTTTGCACTATTTAGCCATAGTTCGCCAAGCAGTGGAGTCGCTAAATCTCGCCGAACGCAGAATCTAGCAAAGCTAGTCCGCGATCTTGATTTAGTAAATGCATCGATGAACAACGGCTCCCCAATGATTCCGGCTAAGCAACAAAGATTCTTGTCGCCCCAAAAGTTGAGGGGAAGACCTGGGGCTCTCACCCACGTCGACACAAGCAAGTGAGGATTCTGAGCTGGAATGAAATTACTTGACCACAGGTTGAGCCCGATAACATTGCCCGCAATGTGCCAGGGGCCGCCAAGCCAAACATGGTCACGATCTTCTCTTTTGGAAAATTTTAGTAGGAAACAACCTTCACCTAGATCACAGATTTGGAAACCCTCAAGTGGCCCCCATTTACGATGGAGCTGGGCCGCAAGCCATTCAAATCGGAAAGTCGCGCCCACTGCTCTACCAACCAAAGCATTCTCATACTCAGCTTCGATGCTTTCAGCTTCCTCATCATCCAAATTCACAATTCCGTCATCATAAAATCCGATTGTTGAAGGTCAAGCTTGGGGAATAGAGCAGGTATGTTTTTTTGACCATACCTTTGGTAGAGGAGCAGCAGGGCGGACAGGACAATCATGTGCCTTGTTGGACCCGGATGGATCTTTAGCTGTCTGGACAGCCCGGGAGGGCGCTGGCGGAACTCCCTGCGTGACGCCACAAAGGTTCATGATAGCATCGATTGAACCTGGGACAAAAGGATGTGCAGTATGGTTGAGCGGAGAAAGAAAATTGGTAGCCTGATGTTCATCGGGCAAGAGGAGTTCACTGTGGCAATATGTCGAACACCTTGAGAGCTAGCAGCCTGATTAGGCAAAACTTGATTGTCTTTAGATTGATGGGCTTGAGGCGATGAAGAGTTCACAAAAACATTATCTTTAGCAGCATGAGTACCGCTGGAATTGCTAACAGATTTCGCAGCGTCATTTCTTCGAACACCAAATATGCAGCTTGAAGAGCTTATAGATTTTGCAGATTTTTCAGAGCCCGAAAAGCTATCTGAATCAGATTCTTGAGAACTATCTGAGCCAAGATTAGCATTCAAATTTGGAGCCCCGGAAGGCTCGAATAGGTTCAAGGAAACATGGTCAGAAGAAATACACTTTTTGCTTGCATGAATTGGAGCCCGGCTGGATGCAACTAGATCCTGAACGGGGGAAGAAGATCCACTTGGTGCAGCACCACCAAGCACTGAAGACTGATTTAGAGAAGGAGAAACAGGCTCACAATCATCAAGAACCTTTCGGTTCTTTTTCTTCTTGCCCATTATGCAACCACCACCGCACCAAACCCGCATAGCATGCCGCCACTGCGCAACCCATACCCGCACTACGCCGCCACCGCAGCACCCGCACTACGCCGCCATCCCAGCACCCCACACACACCAGCGCCACCCCCGCTGCACTCCCCCGCCGGCAGCACACCGCCACCGCCGCACAGTGTTGAAATTTGTGTAGGAAGGAGGGTTAAGAATTTGTTTGTTCTTGCAACCAATTCATATGTTGATCGAATGAGAGCCAATGATAGCACTGCTATCTGACATGAGAGGTTGGGGCATGTTTGTGCGGGGTGTCAATACGGTAAGGGACATCGCCTTCCGTTTGATAAATCACAAACAAGGAGCAAGCAACCATTGGAGTGCATTCATGACGACCTGATGGGACCAACGGTCACTGCCAGCCTTGGTGGAAGAAGATACATGCTTGTCCTGATCGATGACTACTCAAGGTATACTTGGGTGTACTTCTTGAAGGAGAAGTCAGAAGCCTTCCTTTTGTTTGTGGAGTTCAAGGAGTTGGTGGAAGGTCGGCATGGCTTGCGGATCAAGAAGCTTAGAACTGACAACAGTGGTGAGTTTATCTCCTTCGAATTTTCTAACTTCTGAAGGAAGCACAAGATCCAACGAGAGCTTTCTTGTGCTCACACTCCACAACAAAATGGAGTAGCGGAGCGGAAGATCCGTCATTTGACGGAGACTTGCAAATGTTGGCTTCATGCGAAAGAAATTCTAAGGTCCTTTTGGGCGGAGGGGATGTCTTGTGCCTCCTATGTCATCAACAGAATGCCGCTCAGCCCGATCAACATGAACACTCCTTTTGAGCTGTTGCTGAAGGAGAAGCCGAGTGTGGGACACCTTAGGGTGTTCGGTTCAACTTGCTATGTGCATGTCCCGGATGCTTCACGAACTAAGCTGGATGCAAAGGCAAGGAAGCTTGTCTTTGTTGGCTACGATGAGCGGAAGAAGGGATGGAAATGCATAGATCCGGCGACGAAGAAGTTCGTGATGTCAAGAGACGTTGTCTTTAACGAGCTGACGTCGTATGGAGGTGGCTCGGTTGAGCTAACCGGAAGTAGCAATGTTGATGAAGCACCGATGGTGGCTGCTGAAGGCTTGGAAGAGGAGCTTGTTGTTTCACCAGCAGCTCCTGTTGCTTCTAACTCCGAGGCTGAGCCTTATGGCTTAGGAAGCAGGGGGAGCACTGCTCAAAGCTTGCCCCAAGTAGGAGTTGAGCCCGAAGAAGCAACGGAAGCAGTGAGCAAGGAGCCGACCATTCAGAGATCGAAGAGGGTTATTAAGCCACCGGCTCGGTACTGTGATGGGAATGCAGTGAGCTTTGTCTCCTGCTTCTTTGCGGTCCTCTGGATGAGTGAGAGCCTGCAAACTTCAACGAGGCCACTGGAGTTAAGGAGTGAGAAGATGCCATGAAGGAAGAGATTGATGCTCTGAAGAAGAATGAAACCTGGGATCTTATGCCCAAAGTTGATGGCATTACTCCGATTACTTGCAAGTGGGTGTATAAGTTGAAGAAGAAGGCTGATGGGAGCATTGATAGGTTCAAAGCTCGTCTGGTTGCTCGAGGATTCTCATAGCAGTATGGAGAAGACTATGAGGAGACGTTTAGTCCGGTTGCTAAGATGACTTCAGTTAGAGTGGTGATCGCCTTGGCTGCTAGCAAGGGATGGAGAATGTGGCAACTCGATGTGAAGAATGCTTTTCTTTACGGAGAGATTGACAAGGATATCTTCATGGATCAGCCACTTGGATTTGTCTCTGAAGATCATCCGGACTATGTCTGCAAGCTCAGGAAGGCTCTCTACGGGTTGAAGCAAGCTCCTAGAGCTTGGTATGAGAAGATAGCAGAGTATTTGCAATTCTGCGGGTATCTTGCCTCTAAGTCGGACTCTAGCTCGTTCGTCAAGAAGAGTGGGGAGCTTCAAGTCTTGGTCCTATTGTATGTGGATGACATGATCATCACAGGGAATTCGGAGGGGGAAGTAGCAAGGCTCAGGGCTGAGCTTGCTATACGCTTCGAGATGAAAGACTTGGGAGAGCTTCATCACTTTCTCAGTCTTGAAGTGGAGAGGAAGAAGAGCGGTATACTCATTTGCCAAAGAGGATATGCAGATCCCATTGTGAAGCGGTTCGACATGGGCGAAGGGAAGAGTTGCTCTACTCCACTGGAATATGGGCTGAAGCTTCGACGAGATGAGGGAAGGGTTCTTCATGATCCCTTGGTGTTCAGAGCTCTTGTTGGGAGCTTGATCTACTTGACGATTACAAGGCCAAACATTGCTTATGCTGTTAGCCGAGTAAGTCGGTTCATGACTGAACCAAGGAAATCTCATCTAGTGGCGGCGAAGCACATCTTGAAGTATGTTAAGTCAACTTCTGACATGAGACTTCTCTATAGAAAGGACTCGGATTTTTTCTTGCTTGGGTACACGGATGCTGAATATGGCGGTGATTCGGATGATCGGATGTCAACTTCAGGTTATGTGTTCACTTGCGGTTCAGCTAGCATCTCGCGGTGTAGCAAGAAGCAGGACTCGGTGTCAGTATCAACTACAGAGGCAGAGTATAAGGCTTCGGCCTTGGCTGCTCGGGAAGCCATCTGGTTGAGGAGGCTTATAGAGGATGTTCATGAAGAAGTGCAAGGGCTAACTTTACTCCGGGGTGACAATGAGAGTGCTCTCAAGCTGGTAAACAATCCAGTGTGTCACGCCAGGACCAAGTATATTGAGATCGATCATCACTTCATACGGGAGAAGGTGTTGGAGGGATCTCTGTTGGTCGGGCATGTTCGGAGTGAAGACAATCTTGCTGACATCTTCACGAAGCCACTGTCGAAGGGGCCCTTTAAGTGGTTACAGCTTGCTGGGCTTGATCACCACTTCTCACTTCAAGGGGGGAGTGTTGAAATTTGTGAAGTGGAATTGGTTGATGGGATGGCCGGGCGGCCTGAGCGGACAGCGTCGGCGGACTAGGCGGACTGGGCGGACTGCTGTTATGCGGCCTGGTGATAGGTCTAGTGGAAGTTGGCTGTTCTTCTGAGCGGGTTTTGTGGATTAAGTCCGCAGCTTGGGCGGTCTGTTATCTGCGGATAAGGCGATGGCTGGTTGGTTAGCCAAGGAGCGGCCTGAGCGGATACAGGTTCGCAGACTGGTGTACTTTGCTCAGTGGCCGTGTTGCAAGCTTGTGCTTACCGGCGGATTGGGTGCTATCCGCGGGAGGCTGGCGGACTGGTGTGTCCGCGGTGTTCGTTGTTGCGGACTGGCCTTAGAGTTTGGCTGAGGCCTTGCCGAGCTCTGGTAGTACAGCACTGCTATTGCTGTGGAGGACTGGTGTGTGGAGTCCGACCGGTGGCCGTTGCATTGGGCAGGTGTGCGAGTAGCTTGCGGATTGCTTCTCCTTGGTGGAGTGTTGGCAGTCTGTGTTGCTAGGATGTTTGGCGGACGAAGCTATGTCCGTCATGCTCGCGTTAGGCTTTTTGGTGGTTCTGGACTTGGTCACACTCTGTGCCAAGACCAGGGTGTCCGTAGTATCCGCCAAGTCCGCTGTTGACCGAGCGGACTGTTGCTAACTTTGCCTTTGGTCGTGGACTTGTGGCGGATGGAGGCTTGGGTCTTATTCTATGCGGACTGCCTCTGATTTGTGCGGATAGTCACTGAAGGGGGTTGCTGTCCTGCAGTGGTTGAAGGCTTTGCGGGCCGATGCCTTGTCCGCATAGCTTGGGCGGACTGTTGATGGTTCGCCAAAGTTGCCTTGCTCCTGGCGGGTTGATCCTTGGAACCGGCTAAGTCCTTGCGGACTCAGCGGACGGTGGTTTAGCTAGCGCGCGGGCTAGGGCGGTGTCTCTATCTCTAGGGCGGTGATCACACTCCTCACCTCGCCTATAAATAGGACCCCCCGACACGTCTACAGTAACTGAGTTAACAGTAAGTGGAGCTTGGGCAAATTGCTGCGGTCTGCGTTTTTCTGTCCGCGAGGGTTGAGTAGAGCTGACGGTTTGCTGTGTGCAGGTCGCGCGGGTAGCTTCAAGGAGCTAGGAGTTTGGCTTTGACTTCGGTCAAGTACTTGGAAGTTGTGCGGCCTCTGCGGATTCAGCATGTCGCTCTGCGGCTTGTCAGTTCTCTGCTTCAACATTTGCAAGTTCCAATAACTTGTCTGCCAGGCGCAGGCGGGTAGGCAGTCTGTTCTTCAGTTCATCAGCAGGAGGCGAATAACGGTGTGTCCGCGCGGCCTCGCGGCTTCGGCGGACTCCGTGTCTATTCGGCGGATTGCAGCTTCAGCTCGGGCGGCTTCGACGGACTTGGCGACTTCGGCGGTCTCGGCGGATTCCGGTGCTGTCCGCCCGACTTGGTTTTTGGTGATTTCTGTTATAGCTGTATACTAGCGAAATCATGTCTCGCTACGTATACCTTGCCTTGTAAAGAAGTGAAATGAATAAAAGATCTGTTTGTGCTTCCATTGTTTGTTGGTGTTAACCTTGTTCTTTGGGTTTCCGCATGATCAAAGTGCGAACTGGGTAGTACCGAGGATATTAATTTGGTTTGGGCTACCTTGCTGACCACTTTGAGTAAATTCAACACACAGCACCCACACCTCCCTCACTTTCTCTCACTAGGAAGCTCTCTCCCTCACTTTCTCTCACTAGGAAGTTTTTGGGTTCCGTGAAATTTGCAATTGCATTAAAATAAATGGGGAAATACAACAGGGAGAAACATAAGAACAAAATACAACCAACAAACAAAGCGGGAAATCAGCAGCCCTCCAAGCCCCGACAATCTTCCGCCACCAAACCAATAAAGGTCGCATCCGCACCAACGCCGACATCCCATAAGAAGTCACCCGCAATAGCCATCCGTGCGCAATGATCAGCCGCACGGTTTGCACGTCGATCGACCTGTTGAAAACGCACCGCCGCGAAGTCGGAGAGGAAAGAGAGATCCACCTCACCCGGGTAAGTGTTTGGGCGGGCGGAACCTGAGGCAGCCATACAACAAAATTCCAACACATTAGCCGCATCCCCCTCGATAAGAATGCCCCGCGCGTCCAGAGTTGTAGGGAGAACAATTCGGCGGATAGCCAAGATAGCTTCGAGTTCCACCCGGCCCGGGTCCCAGTGGTGCCAAGAAAAGCCAGCCGCGGAAGTTCCTGGGTTCCTTGAAGCTGGCAGTAGCCTATATATATAGTAAAAACAAAAAACAAAATATTACATGGGAAGGTAATCCTTCGACAGAATGAACGATAACGCTCGGGTTAGGGGCATTCCCCTTTCCCACCAAAAGCTCGAAGAGACAACCATGCTTGCCACATAATCAGCTGCGGAGTTTGCACTTCGATCAATTTGAGAAATGACCAATTTTGGAAAATCTTTGAAACAGTGTGCTAGCTTGGTTTCGAGCCCTCCATCATAAATTCCCGAGAGAATACGATTAAGCACAGCGCAAGCATAAGCGGAGTTGCCCTCAACAATGACGCCGAAAACATTATTTAGGTAACCTTTAGCAAGCGAAATACCATGCAGCACACTCCGTAGCTCCGTCATGTTGACAGACCGGCTCGGAATTCCAGCCCCACTAGCCGCCAACAGCTCTCCTGCGTGGTTTCTGATAATGCATCCGAGCCCCGCACAATTGTTTGGGTGAACTGAGCCGTCAAAATTAACTTTCAGCCATCCTAATGGCGGGGGCAACCAAGAAGAATCAAGATTTACATGGGTTGCCCAGTTACCATCGGAAGCATCTAAAATAGCGTTCAACACAATGGAGGAAGGCATTTGAAACTACTCGCCATGGACGTACTCATTTCGGGATTTCCAAACTCTGTAAATTAAGGATGCTAGAACTTTAGCCTTTGTGGACCGCCTGTTAGTTTGTATCTCCTCAAGAAGAGAAGCCAGCAAGTCATTGCAGCTTGAGTTAAAATGGAAATTCATTTTTCCAAGCTCTTTCTTGATCCGGGCCATGAAGGTGCAGTTACCAAACAGGTGCGCCAAATTTTCGGTTGTCCGCATCCCCACGGGCAAGCCGCATCCTGTCGGAGACGACGCTGGTATAAATTATCATTCGTGGGCAACATGTCATTCACGGCCCACCAAATCATCATTAGATACCGCGACTGAGATTTAATCTTCCAAATTTCTTCGCCAGTGAGAGTGCTTTGCGGGCTTTCCAAACTGTAGATAGTATAGGAGGCCATCACAGTTTTCTCGGTATGCGCCCAAATTAGTGTATCTGGCCCTCCAACATTATCCCTCGATAGTTCAAGGATAGCATCCACTAGGCATTTGCCAAAAACAGTTAACAGCTTTTCTGCTATCCAATTGAAGCTTGGGTCCAGGAATTCAGCCACAAAGCTTGGCAGAGCATCAACATTCAAAAAAGTTGGCCATCTTATGAGAGGGAGAGCGCCAACCCAGGTATCCTCAAGCGCCAAAATACCTGCTGCCTTCCCAACCATCCAGATTGTCTGCCTCTCCATGAGTTCACTACCCACAGAAATGCATTTCCAAATTTTTGATTGATTGCGGTTTGGTTGGAACCTGTTCCTGCCCGACTACTTGCCGCCAAAGGAACGAGCCAGAAGGCTTCCATCAGCGCTCACCACCCTAGCCGCAACTTTGGCCATTAGGATTTTCCTCCATAACTGTATGTTTTTGAAGCCCAGTCCTCCCCGGTCTTTAGGCAAACAAATTTCCTGCCAGCTCGCAAAGTGTAAGGAATGGCTTCCTTGCTTCCCATTCCAAAAGAAAGCGGACATCAAGCTGTTTATTTTCTTCATGGTTGAGACCGGCACCGGCGAAGTAGCAAGGTCATGGAGGTGCAGTGCCGATAGCGAGCTTTTAATTAGAGCAGCCCGACCGGCCATGGAGAGATGCCTATGCCCCCAAGATCTGATCTTGCATGTCATTTTGTCCAGAATGTAATCAAAGTCAGCAATGTTTTTTCCCGGGTCTCAGAGTTATGCCCAGGTAATTTAATGAAGTGGTTGATCTTTGGCTTAGCATCTGAAGGATGGCCTGCTTGGCACTTGCTGGAACTTTCGGCCCAAAAAGCACATTTGATTTGGAGGTGTTCACAGCCTCGCCTGAAAGCTTACAATAACGGTGCAATATACTTGCAAACACTCTCGCCGTTTTTGTTGTAGCTAAATTTGGTAGGTGTAATAATTTTTTTGGCACGATGTGACTTCCGCCCCTACCGAATTCATGGAGATTGTCCATGATGATTTTGGCTAGGGTGTTGTTTTTTCTTCTCTGTTTTCATCCTGCACTTTATAATGCTAATGCAATTATCATGGATAAAATAAGAAATAGCGTGGCCGGGGGGAAAATTACGCGAATGTGAGGAAAATGCGCTCCAGAAAATAAATTTGCGTCCGGACAAATACGGACAAAAAATTCTGCGCCCCGACGAAAAAATGCACGCTCAGGCAATTAATAGGCACTTGAGCAAAAGAATACGTGCGACGTCAAAAATTGCGTAGCAGCGCAAAAATTATGCACGGTGGCAAATAAATCCCTCCCGGACAACAAATGTGCGGCCGTGCAAGAAATAAGTATCTGCGGGAGAAATGCCAGTGTGGCCCGAAAAGGCACGAACCAGGGAAATTTGATATTGAATGTTTGGATTACGAGTCGAATAATGCGCGGGCAGACGCTAGACATGCTGCATATTTTTAAGGTTTTATGGAGTTTTGCACTCTTTGGGGCTCATTTTTTGTGAATCTGAATTACGAAAATTTGATTGCGCTCTAGTGCTTGTTGTGCATGATATGCCTCTGCTTAGATCTTATGTCATGCCCCAAATTTTCTTCTTTATATTGTGCGATGCATATGTGATTATTCTCGTGCATCGATCCTCAAAACATTCATGCCTTGCGGAGCTCTTTTCTCCTATTTAGTGTTGGTCTTTTTGGCTCCTGTTGTGTTGTCATCGGGGCTTGCATATGTGGGTTGTTTTGAGACCGTTTGCGGCATATGAGTTGCATTGCAGTTATAATTTGCTGCTTCAATAATGCTCACTTTGTTTGGTGTACCTTCAGTGTTGCTGATTAATGTTAAATGCATTTGTTTCATTTTGTTTGCCACAAGTCATTAGGGGTGTGGTGTGTCTGTCATGTTGCTTGCATTTTGATCCCATTCTCAATATTGACATTAAATTTGAAGAAAGATTGATCCTTGCCTCTTCTTTAAATGCAAAAAGAGGCAATGGTTGGCATTGCAGTTATTATTTGATCAGCTATTTGGCGAGATGTATGTGCCTACCTAAACATCCAGTCTGCTGGTTGCTGATCCGTAACTCTGCATGAAGTTGTTATATGAAGCAGCAAATTAAAAGCATATTTTGGTGTCATTGTAACCTTGTTAATGTGAGTTATTTTGGAGGCAAACTTGTCTCTTAACCTGTACAACCATGATTTCTCCCTTCCTTTCGCCTGCTGTTGGTGAATGGTTTGGCTGCTTTCATGTTGTGTTGAGGTTGTGCTACCTGGTTGATCCTGCCAGTAGTCATATGTTTGTCTCAAAGATTAAGCCATGCATGTGTAAGTATGAACTATTTCAGACTGTGAAACTGCGAATGACTCATTAAATCAGTTATAGTTTGTTTGATGATACGTTCTACTCAGATAACCGTAGTAATTCTAGAGCTAATACGTGCATCAAATCCCCAACTTTTGGAAGGGACGCATTTATTAGGTAAAAGGTCGACGCAGGTTTTGCATGTTGCCCTGATGATTCATGATAACTTGTCGGATCGCATGACCTTTTGTGCCGACGATGCATCATTCGAATATCTGCACTATCGACTTTCGATGGTAGGATAGTGGCCTACCATGGTGGTGACGGGTGACGGAGAATTATTTAAGTTGGAATGAGTACAATCTAAATCCCTTAACGAGGATCCATTGGAGGGCAAGTATGGTGCCAGCAGCCGCAGTAATTCAAGCTCCAATAGCGTATATTTAAGTTATTGCAGTTAAAAAGCTCGTAGTTGGACTTTGGGTTGGGTCGGTCGGTCCGCCTCACAGTGTGCACTGATGTGCCTATCCCTTATACCGGCGATGCGTTCCTGGCCTTAATTGGCCGGGTCGTTTCTCTGGTGCTGTTACTTTGAAGCAATTAGAGTGCTCAAAGCAAGCCTACGCTCTGGATACATTAGCATGGGATAACATCACAGGATTTCGGTCCTATTATGTTGGCCTTCGGGATAAGAGTAATAATTAAGAGGGACGGTCGGTGGCATTCGTATTTCATAGTTAGAGGTGAAATTCTACGATTTATGAAAGAAGAACCACTGCGAAAGCATTTGCCAAGGATGTTTTCATTAATCAAGAACGAAAGTTGGGGGCTCGAAGACGATCAGATACCGTCCTAGTCTCAACCATAAACGATGCCGACCAGGGATCGACGGATGTTGCTCTTAGGACTCCGCCGGCACCTTGTGAGTTTTTGGGTTCCTTGAAGGTGGAAGTAGCCTATATATATATATATATATATCAAAATAGAAAGATTACACGGCTACAGTATCCTTAGAAAGGATGAAAAGGAGAGCTTGGGGAAGGGGCATACCCCTTTCCCAAAAGAAATCAGAAGAGCATGCCATATTGGCAACATAGTTAGCCACAGAATTGGCTCTACGATCAACCTGCGAGATAATAAGCCTTGGGCAGTCCTTCATCAAGTGCGCCAAGGACCGCTCGACGGCGCCATCCCAAGCTCCAGAGAGAATGCAGTTTAAAGTGTTGCAGGCAAATGTGGAGTCACCTTCCAAGATGAAGCCCAACTGTGAGTGCATAAAGTCCTTTGCTAGCATGATTCCTTGTAGGGCGCTTCTGACCTCGGTCATATTTACAGAACGGCTATGTATACGGACCCCCTTAGCTGTAATGAGGCTCCCATCAGGACCACGAATAGAGCATCCTAACCCGGCGACGTTGTTTGGGTGAACCGATCCGTCAAAATTAATCTTTATCCAGCCCAATGGCGGGAGCGACCAAAAAGGATCGATGTTTACACGGGCCGCCCAGTTACCATTCGAAGCATCCAAGATGGCATTCAGGACAATTGATGAGGCCTGAGGGAATGACTCACCATGGAATCTTTAGTTTCTTGCTTTCTAGATGAGGTCGTAGCCCACTTCCTCTGTAGTAACCGAATCCATCACTCCGTTGCTCCTACTGCAACCCCCTGAGGTGCCAACCACCACCTCAGTAGTGCAGATCATCATGTCGCCGCCATTCGCGGGCGCCGCCACCGACGGTTGGGCAGGCGGTGCGACTGACCGCGGAGCAGTCCCCAAGTCAGCAGAACCGACATTGGTAGCCCGAGAGGGGCATTCCTCCGCTCTATGACCAACACACGCACATTGGAAACAAAGAATCTTAAGCCCCCCGTACTCAACTTTCTGGAAGAAATTTTGGAAGCGGCTCTTAACCCGAACACCGAGAGGTAATGGTCTAGCGAGGTTAACCTTGACACAGACGCACGCATATTCAATTCGCCTGAGCGAATTGGTCATTCCGTCAATCCACAACGGCTCCCCCACCTTGGCTGCAATCCGACCAATATTAATTGGGTCCCAGAACGGCAAAGGAAGGTTTGGAAGCCGAATCCAGATCGGGGTGGTGACTGCCGGTAACCTAGCACGGTGGAAGTCAGGAGTCCACACGTCCAAACCCAGAATGAAGCCCCCAATTTGCCAAGGCCCATTCCACAGTATTTCGTCACGAAGCAGCGTGGACTCAAAAACACAAAGAAAGCATTCCGAATTAACCACCGTGAGCTTGAACTGCCCATATTTTTCCCAGCGTCGCCGCAGTTCGAATGCCAAGACATGAGGTGGAATTTTCCGTCCTAAGAGCCTACCAATGATGGTGCATTCGAACTGGGTGATAAAGTTTTCTGCAACAACATCGTCCATCAACACAACATCATCATCTTCATCAAAAGAAATTTTTGTTTCCTCCAAGAGCTTGAGGGGCAGCGGTGGAAGTTTTGCCCAAGCAATAGAAGCACTGCCAGCAACCCGGGACGACGGAACAGAAGATTGTCCTGGCGGCCGGGATGCCGGCGAAGGCCTTGCCACCATAGAGGCCCCCTGCTGGGCGAAATGATGATTCGCAGAAAACCGCCCAGCAGCATGCCCTCCAGCACCATCCCAAAAATTCAGACCCAAATCAACACCATTAGCACCAACACAAGGAGCAGCAAAGCTTGCCGACAGTGGAGCTTGACCAGGGACTGCATTACATGATTCAATCACATTCACAACAACGTTGGCATGCTAGGTCTGCTGCGCCGTGGCCGCGCCGCCAGCAAGTGGATTGAAAGCCTCCTCCATGGCATCTAGTTCTGCATCATCCAGCTCAGCCCCGTCGTCCATGTCCTCCAGTTGCAGCGCACCAGTTGTCTCCAGACACTGCGTCAATGGTCGTGCTCCAGACACAGCAGCCGCCAGCGCCGTGTTTGAAAAAATAATTACATTGCTTGGGTCAGCACTCCCCAGGCCAGATCCAGCCGCCACCAGCATTGACGAGCCGCCAAACACCCTTGGCTCGCCACTGCTGTGTCCCGCTGTTCCAGAACCCACATTGCCCACTGTCAATGAACCTCCAACCACACTTGGTTCATTGCCAGTGGCATCAGCCACCACATCTGCACACACATCCAGACTCTCCAAGGGGGTTTTAGAAATACCTGCTCGCACCGATCGGGATTTCTGGGGGGACGAACCACCGGCCGCCAGACCCAGATCTACCCCACCCGTGGCGGGTAAATCCAGCGCAGACCCAAAACCCCCAGACACCTCCATCTGCTCCACCTACACAGCGCCGTTGCTGACCACCATCATTGCCGAGGAGAAACTTTCACCAGATCTGGGCCAGTAAGACCCAACACCGCCACCAGGAACTCCAAATCCACGCAGAGCCGCCGCCGCCGGGTCGGCGCAGCCATCCTCCAGCCCAGAAGGCGGTGTCGTCGCGCCAGCTCTGGCCCGGGAGCCTTTCGCATCACCGCCGGAAAGGGCAGATCCACCCAGATCTGTGCTGCAAAGGCCAGATCCGGCCTCCTTTGGCGCTCCCACTCCGGCAGTGCTAGCGTCTCCGCTTCCAGCATAAGACCGGCCCAGATCCTCTATCTTCTTCGACGAACGGCCAACCACCGCAGCATTTGAGGTAGAATCGCCCAGCGCCGCCGTAGATCCATCGCCGTTCAACGCGCAGAGCCCCGATGGCGGAGTGGAGATGATCTCCGGCACCTTCACCGAAAGCTTGCCAGAGGAAATAACTCCAGATCCCGCCCCAAAGTCATTAAAAAAGCCACCCTTGCAGGTTGCTTGCTGGACACGCCAAGCGGGACTTGACAGCACCGCTGTCGGGTCATTATCTTGGAATTTGCCCGAAAAGCCACCTTCAGCATTCAAACCCGCCGGATCCACCCAGCCCCTCACCTTTCCGAGCCTGCATGCACCAAGAGAGAGTATCAGGATGGCAGAAATGAGAAAAAAGTTTTTGGGTTCCTTGAAATTTGCAATTGCATTAACCAAAATAAAAAGAACATACAGGGGGAGTGAACCAAAGAGAAGACAAAAACAACCACAAAAACAAACAACAAAAATCAGCCGCCCTCCATGCTCCTGCGGTCAGAAGCCGTCAGCTCGACAAAGACGTCATCCGCCCCTATGCCAGCATCCCATATGAAATCCCCCCGAGTCGCGATTCGAGCACAACAATCCGCCGCCCGGTTCGCAGCTCGGCCCACTTGCTGAAACCGTACAGCCGCAAAATCCGAGAGGAATGCGAGGTCAACCTCCCCCGGGTAGGAGTTGGGGCGGGCCGTCCCCCACGCAGCCTTGCTACAAAAATCCATCACGTTAGCAGCATCCCCCTCGATGATGATACCTTTAGCCGCAAGAAGCGCCGGGGAGACCACCCGACGGATGGCCAAGATAGCTTCAAGCTCGACACGGCCCGGGTCCCAATGTTGCCAAGCGAGGAGACATTGGTGGGAGATGCTCCGACCCGAGACGAAAGCACCTTTCTCCGGAGAGATGAGGCGCGGGAGGACATTCTTCAATCGACCCACCAGAATTTTGGTCGGAATTTTATAGACCGTCTGACATAGGCTAATGGGCCTAAACTTCTCCGGTCTATCAGCATGTGCCACCTTGGGGATAAGCACCACCACGGTCTTCTTCCAATCCGCTGGCATGATCCCCGTAATGAAAAACTCCTTTACCGCCCTGCACACATCCAAACCCACGACATCCCAAAATTTTTGGAAAAAAGAGGCAGTCATACCATCCCAGCCCGGAGCCCGGTTAGGCTTGAGAGCACGAACCACAATCCATATGTCTGCATCGGTGACCTCTTGAAGTAGATCCGCCTCAAATTGGGGGAGAACTGCAGCACGGTCCTCAAAGGAAGGCCACCCCTCCAGAACAGGTGGGTCGCACCACCATTTTTGGGCAAAAAATTGAACAAAGGACTGCTCGATCACCGCAGGATCCTCCGAGATCTCCGAGTCAGCAAGCTCAACTTGAAGAATTCGATTCTCCCGCCGCCGGGCCGAGGCCATAGAGTGGAAGTAGGTAGTATTAGCATCGCCCTCTTGAATCCACCGAACCTTCGCTCTCTGGCGCCACCATGAGTTTAACCGAGATAAGGTAACAGAGAGAGACTTTACCTTGTCAATCAGCGTAGTAGCATCAACCTCGGACCACTCAGTCCCTCGACATTCCCGGGCCTGCAGTTCAGCAACCTCAGCCTCATAAACAACCTTTTGTTTGTCCAGGTCCGCAAGTTTGTTCCGGCTCCAGAAAAATAAGGCCCTAAGGGTACGTGAGCAGTTATTCTGGAGCACTTCCGCTGGGTTCCCAGCCCCACAACTACGCCAGTTCTTTTGGACCACACCTCTAACCGCAGGAAAGGAAATCCAGGTATCTTCAAACCACATCCACACGCGCCGGGGTTGTCCGCCAGAGTCCACCAGGGGTAGCAAAATATGACAGTGGTCAGAGTCAACCCGGTTGAGATGACGCACCCGGGCCAAAGGCAACAGCTCCCAACACTCGGTATTGGTCAGAATCCGGTCGAGCCTAATCCAAATGCATCCCACCACTGGTTGGTTATTGCACCAGGTGTATCGTGGACCAGCAAAGTCAATTTCCCGCAGGTCCGCTAAGGTGAAAGCCTCCTCCATCTCACGCGCACCTGCCGAATACACAAAGTCCTTGCCTCCCATCTTCTCCTCAGGTCTTAGGATGCAATTGAAGTCGCCCCCCACAAAAGCCGGGAGGGAACCGGACAACCACCCATTCAACGCAGACCAAATTCCCCGACGAATGTAAGGGTCCTTATTGGTGTAGATAAAAGCGACAAGCACGCGGGGGAGGCCCAAGAACTTAGCACAGCCCACCACCCATTGCGGCCCCACTTCCATCACCTCAAAACTGGCATTCGCAGTCCTCCAGAGCACCAAAATTCCCCCCGACTTCCCAGCCGCCCGCTGATGGAAAAATTCTCAGCCCCGACATGCAAGTTTATCCACCTCCGCACGCAGGATGCCCTCTACCTTAGTCTCAAGTAATCCCACCAGGCCCAGCTTATGTTGGAGAATGAGGTCACGGAGATAGTTGCGCGTACCCTTCTTGCGCACCCCCCGACAATTCCAAAAGAGGATGTTAGACATGGGGAACCTTAGGGGACGTGTCCCCGCCGTTCGTAGAGGTTTTGCCTCGCCTCCCCTGTCGCACTGAAGCGCCCCCCGCTAACTTTTAAAATTGGTTGCATTTCGTCGCTTCTCCAGTTCAAGCCTGGCTGCCTTAGCAAATAAGTGGGCCCTGCCCAGCGTCTTCCGGCCCCTCTTCAACCCCAAGTCCACACCCAATTTAGTAGTGTCGGGGTGGCTCCTAGGCGGAGTAGCGCACTGGCCCGGCACCGTGCCCACACTAACAGGACACTCACCAACGGGTGTCTGCACCCCAGGCACCACAGGGGAACCAGAGCTCCCCACGGGAAGTTCAGTCGCATGGCCCAAATCCATCTCCTCGGTCATTGGTTCAGCCTCGAGCGGAGCCAATGCCCCAAAACTGTTGGCGCAGGAAGGCTTAGCAGACCCAACCCGACTCTCGATAGTCTCCTGCATCAAACTCTCCCTTGCGTGCCCATTAAAGGCTGTCCCAGCTTGGTGACCAGCCTTCATCCCACTTCCAGCATGAGGAGGTATCCCCACCAGTCCAACTACGCTTCCTCCTGTATACACATCAATGCTTCGTGATGCGCCTCCCCCTCTTCCTCCTCGACCCTGCCGCCGAAAGAGGGAGAACGGCCTAGCACCCCGCACAACCGGTGGCTGCCTGGGCAAAGCTGCAACCCCCCGAAGACCATATTCATCCGCAGCAAATCTTATGCCAGTCTGGGCACCCCCAGCACCATCCCAAAAGTTGGCAGCACCATCAACATTTCTGGCAGCAGAAACACCCGGCGGCGCACCGAGATCAAGGATGGCATTACAGTTAGTGTTCCCATTCACACCTTGACTCGCAGGAAGACCCAATCTCTCCGACTCAGCACCACCGGCCAATGGGTCAAAAGCCTCCTCCATTGCGTCAAGTTCAGCATCATCCAGGTTCGATTCAGCCCCCATTTCCGCCTCCAAAGCCACGCCAGAATCCGCCTGCGTCAGGGTGGGAGTGGTCGAACCAGACCCGCTGCCACCACCCCGAGGAGCCCTCACCATCCCCAATACATTATTAGCCCTCACCGTCCCCAAAACTGGTCCATCCGTCGTCGGCGGTGGCGAGCCTCCAAACACCCTTGGCTCGCCGTCGTCATTCTGTACTGCTCTAGAAACCAAACTGCATGGCATTGAGCCTCTCAACAAACATGACTCAAAGCCAGCAGCCACATTAACCACATCACCACCACATGCATCATCCAGACTCTCCCAGGAAGAAAGAGGTATACCTGGCGGCTCCAGAACAGCGGCATTCAGAACCAAATCCGTCGTTGCCGCCGCTGTTGACAAAACTCCGAACGCCGAGTCGTTGCCCACACCAGTCTACACCAGAGGCAAAGGGGAACCGCCAGATCTGGCCATAGCGGTCACAGATCCGTCACCGATCTGCCCAGATCGGCACTGAACAAGCCAGATCTAGGGCCCTGCTGCCAAGATCGAGCACTAAACACCGCAGGGGAAGAGCAACCAGGTCCCGGAGTCTTCAAATCGCCACCACCTGTACTGGATCTGCAGAAATCCATCGCCTTCACCAGGGAGGGGCCATCCATTCCGCCACAGTTATAACCTGATGCAGGCGTTGTCGAAGAAGAGGCACCCGTTCCACCACTGGTAGTAAAAGTCACCGCCGCCAAGGGAGCAACCGGATCCACCATCGCCGTCGACGAAGCAAGAGCTCGCGCCGCCACCGCTCCATGACCATGAGGCACAAACACCGCTGGGGTAGACGGAGGAGATTTCGCCGGCAGCTTCACCGAAGGCGTGCCAGGCAAAATGGCTCCAGATTCCACCCCGGAATCATTAAAAAACCCGCCCCAGCTTCTGGCTTGCGGAGTACGCCAGGCTGGATTTGGCAGCACCGCTGTCTTATTCGAAGCCCGCAGCTTTCCCGAAAGGGCACAAAACCCACTCAAACCCGCCGGATTAATCTGGCCACCCTCCAGGCCGAACCCGCCAGCACAAGAAACCACCGGATCTCCACCTCCCCCCTCACTTTCCCCCTCCAACAAGGAGGGGGAAGACCACCGGCCTTCCCCCATACACACACTTTCTCACACTAGAAAGCACACAAGAGAGAGAAACAAGATGACAAAAATGAAGAGCCTCCCAAAAGTTTTTGGGTTCCTTGAATTCGGCCGTGACCTAATATATATATAGTGCAGGTAAATAAAAGTTACATAGAGGTGGCATCATGCATCAAGAGATGCGCAAGCGACGTGGTAAGGGGCATATCCCTTTCCCACTTGAACTCATTAAAACAATTCTTAGAAACATGATTGGACGCCGAGTTTGCCTTCCGTTTAACATAAGAAAACTCCACTCTTTGGAACATTGGAGGGAGGCGAGCCATATCAGCTCGAAGATTACCAAAACAGCCGACAATGATATTCTCCAATACCGATCCATCAAAAATTATGTTGATCCATCCAACCCAAGTATTACATGTAGGTGATCCATCCAGGGTTTGGGGTGGGGCTACCGGACAAGCTCTTAGCTTGCTTGCTGGGTCATTTGCATGTAGATATAGTGCTCCACGGTATCTCGGTCGCATGATTAGCATGGCTCTGTAATAATGACATTAATTGATGGGAACATGGGCCATGGATGACATATTAAGTGGCATTGCCATGCCAGTGACGCTGGAATAGGGGCAGCCTACTTCTCCACCTTACGCCATTGCCAATTTGCCTTGTTGCTGTCAGCAATGGATTTTTGTTGCAGCGGCTTCCGAGGTAGAACCAGGGTCCAGCCATCTAAACCCTCCTGTGGGTTGCGAACTTCGACATTTTTGATTGGAGCAACTGAAGCGCATGTCGCGTCGCCATGCTCAGCGAAACCGCATGAAGTGCAGAGTGAACCAATGCCTTCATAAACCAGTTTTTGGAAGAATTTTCGGGTCTTTGCGCTATTAAGCCATAGTCCGCCAAGTAGTGGAGTCGCTAAATCTCGCCGAACGCAGAATCTAGCAAAGCTAGTCCGCGACCTTGATTTAGTAAATACATCAATGAACAGCGGCTCCCCAATGATGCCGGCAATACGACAAAGATTCTTGTCGCCCCAAAAGCTGAGGGGAAGGCCTGGAGCTCTCACCATGTCGGCACAAGCAAATGAGGATTCTGAGCTGTAATGAAATTACTTGACCACAGGTCGAGCCCGATAACTTTACCCGCTACGTGCCATGGGCCGCCAAGCCAAACATGGTCGCGATCTTCTCTTTTGGCAAATTTTAGTAGGAAACAACCTTCACCTAGATCACAGATTTGGAAACCCTCAACCGACCCCCATTTGCGATGGAGCTGAGCCGCAAGCCATTCAAAACGAAAGTTCGCACCCACTGCTCTACCAACCAAAGCATTCGCGTACTCATCTTCGATGCTATCAGCTTCCTCGTCATCCAAATTCACGATTCCGTCATCATAAAATTTCGATTGTTGAAGGTCAAGCTTGGGAAATAGAGCAGGTATGTTTTTCGACCATACCTTGGGTAGAGGAGCAGCAGGGCGGGCAGGACAATCAGTGCATTGTTGGCCCCGGTTGGCTCTTTAGCTGTTTGGAAAGCCCGGGTGGGCGTTGGCGGAACCTGCGCAACACCACAAAGGTTCATGATAGCATCGATTGAACCTGGGACAAAAGGTTGTGCAGTATGGCTGAGCGGAGAAGGGGAATTGGTAGCCTGTTGTCCATCGGGGCAAGGTGAGTTCACTGTGGCAATTTGTCGAACACCTTGAGAGCTAGCAGCCTGATTAGGCAAAACCTGATTATCAATAGATTGATGGGCTTCAGGCGACGAAAAGTTCACAGAAACATTATCTATAGCAGCATGAGTACCGCTGGAATTGTTAACAGATTTCTCAGTGTCATTACCTTGAACACCAAATATGTAGCTTGAAGAGCTGACAGAATTTGCAGACTTTTCAGAGCCCCAAAAGCTATCCGAATCAGATTCCTGAGAACTATCCGAGCCAGGATTAGCATTCGAATTTGGAGCCCCGGAATGATCGAATAGATTCAAGGAAACATGGTCAGAAGAAAATAACTTTTTGTTTGCAATAATTGGAGCCCGGCTGGATGCCACTAGGGCCTAAACGGGGGAATGAGATCTTCTTGGTGCAGCACCACAAAGCACAGAATGCTGATTTAGAGAAGGAGAAACAGGCTCGCTGTCAACAAGAACCTTTCAGTTCTTCTTCTTCTTGCCCATTACGCTGCCACCAACGCTCCAAACCCGCACAGCACGCCGCCACCGCGCAACCCACACCCGCACAGCGCCGCCACTGCAGCACCTGCACTACGCCGCCATCGCAGCACCCCACACACAGACCAGCAGCACGCCACTCTCGCTGCACGCCCCCGCCGGCAGCACGCCGCCACCGCCGCACAGCACCGACACCTCCCTCACTTTCTCTCTCTAGGAAGCTCTCTCCAATCTCTAGAAACACTCCCTCGGAAAGTTTTTGGGTTCCATGATAAATGCATTGGCATCAAAAGAAAAGTTTTGGGGTTCCTTGAGGAGTATGGTCGCAAGGCTGAAACTTAAAGGTATTGACGGAAAAGCACCACCAGGAGTGGAGCCTATGGCTTAATTTGACTCAACACGGAGAAACTTACCAGGTCCAGACATAGTAAGGATTGACAGATTGAGAGCTCTTTTTTGATTCTATGCGTGGTGGTGCATGATCGTTCTTAGTTGGTGGAACGATTTGTCTGGTTAATTCCGTTAACGAACGAGACCTCAGCCTGCTAACTTGCAACCCTTGATAAGCCAACCATCCAATCTCCTCATCACCAACTGAGCTGTGGCTGGCTTTGGCTGCTTTGTTGAGCCACATGCCATTGAATCAAGGGCTCCAAGTGGGCCATTTTTGGTAAGCAGAAATGGCGATGCGGGATGAACCGGAAGTCGGGTTACGGTGCCTAACTGCGCGCTAACCTAGAACCCACAAAGGGTGTTGGTCGATTAAGACAGCAGAAAAAGTTCATGTTATTGCCTCAAACTTCCGTGGCCTAAGTGGCCATAGTGCCTCTAAGAAGCTGGCCGCGCAGGTTGAACTCCGCATAGCTAGTTAGCAGGCTGAGGTCTCGTTCGTTAAAGGAATTAACCAGACAAATCGTTCCACCAACTAAGAATGACCATGCACCACCACCCATAGAATCAAGAAAGAGCTCTCAATTTGTCAATCCTTACTATGTATGGACCTGGTAAGTTTCCCCGGGTTGAGTCAAATTAAGCCGCATGCTCCACTCCTGGTGGTGCCCTTCCGTCAATTCCTTTAAGTTTCAGCCTTGCGACCACACGGAACCCAGGGGAAACCAGGGAGTGTTTCTAGAGAGTGGAGAGAGCTTCCTAGTGAGAGAAAGTGAGGGTGTAGTGGCGGCGTCGTTGTTGTGTGTGGAGGGGGGGCGGTGGTGCGCGGTGGCGGCGTGGGTGCGCACAGCTGCGGTGGTGGGTGTGTCGTGGGGTGGCGTAGCGGCGGTGGCGTAGCTGGTTCGGCGTGCAGAGTTGCTGCTCTTGGCGTTTTCTCCTTGTGCAGGGAGTTTTGTCCCGTCAGTTTTGGTGCTGCTCTTTGGGGCTTCGACCCTTAAATCTAGTTTATTTCTATGGGAGAAAAGAAGAATCGTAAGACTCTTCTTCCTGAAAATCTTTCCAAGGATGTGCAGGATGTTTCCAGCTCTGCCATTCCGCCATTAATGGCTGCCCAGCTTGCTTCAGGAAAAAAGGTACTTTCCAGCCAGGTAAACCTATCGCCTAGCTCAGCTCCGCCTGATGATGATGTGTTGCTCGAGGAGGATGGCTCATCCTGCTCGGAATCTAAACGCTTCTCAGCGAGTGATGATGAGTCTGAATCGGACAGCTCAGGAAATTCTGCATGTTCCAGGAATTCTACAAGCTCGGAAAATTCTGCTAGTTCAGTTAACCGCACACAAAGTGTTCGACAAAATGCCGCGGAGAAATCTCCTTCCCCTAAAGCCCAACAATCAAATGATAACCACTCCCCGCTAAACCACGCTGCAAAACCTTTCGTCCCAGGCTCAATTGAGGCCATCATGAACCTGTGTGGAGTCGCATCTGATGCCCAACAACCAGAGTTTCGGCCTGCCCAAGCAGCAAGTGTCGCAGCTCAAGCTAGAAAAATTCCTGCAAGTAGCGAAGCTCCTCTCCCTACACTTGATGTTCAGCAATCAGAATTTTATGATGATGGAATTGTAACTCTGGATGATGAGGAAGCTGCCAGCATTGAAGCTGAATTTGAGAATGCTCTGGTTGGCAGAGCCGTGGGGGCTAACTTCTGCTTCAAATGGCTCTCTGCCCAGCTCCGCTTAAAGTGGGGAGGACTTGATGGTTTCCAGGTATGTGACCTTGGCGAAGGATGTTTCTTATTGAAGTTTGCCAAAAGAGTGGATAGAGATTATGTTTGGTTGGGTGGCCCTTGGCACGTGGCTGGCCGAGTTATCGGTCTCGATTTATGGTCAAGTACTTTTATCCCATCTCTAAATCCACGTATGCTTGTGCCAACCTGGATTAGAGCACCGGGCTTCCCTTACGTTTTTGGGGTGACAAGAACCTTTGCCGCATTGCTGGCATTGTGGGTGAGCCCTTTTACATCGATGCCTTCACCAAATCAAGATCGAGAACTAGCTTTGCTAGGTTTTGCGTTCGCCGTGATCTCTCATCGCCACTTCTTGGCGGCTTATGGTTAAATAGTGCAAAGACTGGTAAATTCTTCCAAAAACTGACCTATGAAGGCATCGGCTCGCTTTGCACTGCATGTGGGTTTGCTGACCATGGAGATGCTGCTTGTGCAATTCCCATTTCCAAGAAAAATGCCGATGTACGGAATCCTCAGGATGGTCTAGATGACTGGACTCTTGTGCTCCAGCGGAAACCACAACCAAAGCCCAAAGATAACAATGCCTCACTGACTGCAAACCGACAATGGAGGAAAGTTGAGAAACCGGCTGCCCCGGGCGTAGCACATGATGCAGCCAAAGATTTCCCCCCTGCCAATATCTCCACCCTTTCCTCCCCCAACGTTGGTCTTCCCCCAGCGGCGGAGGTGATTTCCCAGCCCCAGATTGCCGTCCCCAACATTGTTGAGAAGGAGAATGACCTCATTCTCAGCCAAAAGCAGCCAGCAAAGGAAGCGCCAGATCCAGGTATTAATTTAAGTAATATTGCAACTGCTGTAGTTGCTGAAAGGCAGCCAAGATCTCCCACTATAAAGCCTCGCACAAGGTCCAGGAGCAGTGTTTTTTCAGTTTGGGACAGGGAGGGACAGTTGGCAGCGGGGCCTCCCCTACCAAACTATGACAAAGATAATATTTTGGAATTGCCGGGGAGCAAGCAAGCTCACTTCCCGGGCATATTTGGAAGAGCTTGTCCGTTCGCATAATCCCATAGCTATTGTTTTTCTTGAAACCCGACGCCAAGCCCGCCTGATAGCTGTTGTTCACAGTCCGTCCTCCCTCGATGTAAGAACCTATCATATGCATGGCCAACCATATATGCAACCCGCTACAACTCCCATCAATGCATTACAAGATGCGTCTCACGGTAACTGGGCATCTACATGTAACCCACTTTTTACTTGGGTGCCCCACCCCGCTGGATGGATCAACGTAATTTTTGATGGATCGGAAATGGAGAATAACAATGCCGACTTGGACTGTACATATTGTGATCTTTGGGGATGCTTGCTTGCAACCATGGGTGCGCCTCACCGAAGTAGACCAATATGTATGACTGATTTCCATGCTACAATGGCTGCTCTTAAGCTTACTACTCAATTTACCGATGAATCCGTTGATGTTATTTCGGAGGGTGACCGCAAAGATGCATATTCTACTCTTCGCCGAATGCTCTTCGGTCGCTGTTTTGGTAATCTTGAAGCTGAAATGGCCCGCCTCCTTCCAATGTTCCAAAGAGTGGAGATTTCTTATGTTAACCAGAAGGCAAACTCGGCGTCCAATCATGTTTTTAAGAATTGTTCTAATGAGATCAAGTGGGAAAGGGGTATGCCCCTTACCACGTCGCTTGCGCATCTCTTGATGCATGATGTCATCCCTATGTAATTTTTATTTACCTGCACTTTTATTATATATATATTAGGCCACGACCAAATACAAGGAACCCAAAAACTTTTGGGAGGCTCTTCATTTTTGCCATCTTGTTTCTCTCTCTTGTGTGATTTCTAGTGTGAGAAGGTGTGGGTATGGGGGAAGGCCGGTGGTCTTCCCCCTCCTTGTTGGAGGGGGAAAGTGAGGGGGGAGGTGGAGATCCGGTGGTTTCTTGTGCTGGCGGGTTCGGCCTGGAGGGTGGCCAGATTAATCCGGCGGGTTTGAGTGGGTTTTGTGCCCTTTCGGGAAAGCTGCAGGCTTCGGATAAGACATCGATGCTGTCAAATCCAGCCTGGCGTACTCCGCAAGCCAAAAGCAGGGGCGGGTTTTTTAATGATTCCGGGGTGGAATCTGGAGCCATTTTTCCTGGCACGCCTTCGATGAAGCTGCCGGCGAAATCTCCTCCGTCTACCCCAGCGGTGTTTGTGCCTGATGGTCATGGAGCGGTGGCGGCGCGGGCTTTTGCTTCGTCGACGGCGGTGGTGGATCCGGTTGCTCCCTTGGCTGCGACGACTTTTACTACTAGTGGTGGAACAGGTGCCTCTTCTTCGACAACGCCTGCATCAGGTTATAACTGTGGCGGAATGGATGGCCCCTCCCCGGTGAAGGCGATGGATTTCTGCAGATCCAGTATAGGTGGTGGCGATTTGAAGACTCCGGGACCTGTTTGCTCTTCCCCCGCGGTGTTTAGTGCTCGATCTTGGCAGCAGGGCCCTGGATCTGGCTTATTTAGTGCTGATCTGGGCAGATCGGGGCCCCTTGGTGACGGATCTGTGACCGTTATGGCCAGATCTGGCGGATCCCCTTTGCCTCTGGTGCAGACTGGTGTTAGCAACGGTTTGGCGTTCAGAGTTTTGTCAACAGCGACGGCAACGGCGGATTTGGTTCAAAATGCCGCTGTTCTGGAGCCGACAGGTATACCTCTTTCTTCCTGGGAGTCTGGATGATGCATGTGGTGGTGATGTGGTTAATGTGGCTGCTGGCTTTGAGCCATGTTTTTTGATAGGCTCAATGCCAGGCGGTTTGGTTTCTGGAGCAGTACAGAACGGCGGAGGCGAGCCAAGGGTGTTTGGAGGCTCGCCACCGCCGACAGCGGCTGGACCATTTTTGGGGACGGTGAGGGCTAATAATGTATTGGGGATGGTGAGGGCTCCTCGGGGTGGTGGCAGCGGGTCTGGTTCGACCACTCCCGCCCTGACGTAGGCGGATTCTGGCGTGGCTTTGGAGGCGGAAATGGGGGCTGAATCGAACCTGGATGATGCTGAACTTGACGCAATGGAGGAGGCTTTTGACCCGTTGGCTGGTGGTGCTGAGTCGGAGAGATTGGGTCTTCCTGCGAGTCAAGGTGTGAATGAGAACACTAACTGTAATGTCTTCGCTGATCTCGGTGCGCCGCCGGTGTTTCTGCTGCCAGAAATGTGATTGTGCTGG
>CM077159.1:129009904-129115082 GCA_039583875.1 Platanthera guangdongensis | reverse complement strand
GAGCGCACGCTTGACATTAAAATCCATTGCATCCGCTAGAGGCGCTTTTTCAAGATCAGATTTTTATATCCTGTAACCAGCTTTGCTTTCGGTTGTGTGGAATACATGAATAGCTCTTGCGCGAGAATATTGCATTTGTCCTCATAAGTCGCCCTGGGCCAAATGCAAGCTTGCTCCTCGGAAATCAGCCTTCGGAGTAGCGGTTTCATGCGGCTTTTGCGGAATTTTTGCGGCATTTGTAGATGGAGGAACATAAACTAATTGGTCGGAAGTGCTCCAGCATAGTTGGATTGTTGATTTTTGGAAAGAGGACCACTAATGTGTCTTTCCATTTGTCCTCCATTTTGCATGTGGCGAAGAATTGTTTGATAGCTGCAGTTATTCAAGCATGGTAAAGCTCCAAAAATGAGTAAAGAATGAGTGAGTTACCCCATCGCAGCCCGGCGCTTTGTTTTTCCCGAATGAGAACACCGTGGCCTTGATCTCAGTGTTAGTTGGCGGAGAAAGGAGTTGTTGTGCTTCGAAGCCGTGACTTGCTCAAGGGGGCATGGCAGCTCATCCGTGGAAGTCGAATCAGGCAAGCACCATCTGTCTTGTGAAGTGTCTTGTCATCTCGTCTTCAATTTATCTTGCTTGGTGATAAGAGCTGCCCCCCTCAAAAGGCTGAAAATCCTATTTTCCTTCTTCCGCGTAGCAGCCGCATGGAAGAACGCTGAGTTGCGGTCCACAAAGTTTTTGGGTTCCTTTAAGTTGGTTTTAGCCTATATATATATATATATATATATATATATACAAAAAGGATTACATAAGGCGACTGTCATGAGATAGAATGAAAGCAAGAGCTGGGACGATGGGCATACCCCTTTCCCAAATAAAATCCGAGACACAAGCTTTATTCGCAATAAAATCCGCCGCTGAATTTGCATGCCTACTAATCGCGGAGATACTCAATCTTGGGCAGTCCTTCATTAGACTCGCAAGCTTAGCTTCAACTTCCCCATCATTTAGGCCAGATAGCACCCGATTGAGAGTGGAACAGGCAAATGCCGAATCTCCTTCAAGAATTAGGCCCAAAGCATTATTCATGAGATCTTTTGCCGCCATTAAGCCACAAAGGGCACTTCTGAGTTCTGTCATGTTGACGGATCGGCTGTGAATGCATACGCATTTGGCCGCAATGAGTTCGCCATTATGATTTCTAATCGTACAACCGAGCCCAGCTTGGTTGTTTGGGTGCACAGATCCATCAAAGTTTATTTTTAGGCATCCAAATGGCGGGGGCGACCAAGAAGCATCAGGTTTAAAGGCCGCCCAGTTACCATTTGTTGCACTCAGAATAGCATTTAGGACAATGTTTGATGGCTGCGCAAACGGTTCCCCATTTACCCGCTGGTTCCTCGCCTTCCAGGTTCCATAAATAATTGCTGCTAGAATTTTTATCTTGCCAGACCGGAGATTGCTTGCCATCTCGCCAAGCAGCTCGTCTAAGAAGAGTTGCTGCTCGGATTCAGTTGGTACCTAGCCTTACCAACTCAGACCGGATTCGTCGCATGAAGAGGCAGTTACCAAAGATATGCTCAATGCGCTCGGCTTGGTTACATCCCCATGGACAGGCCGCATTCTCACGGAGACGGTGCTGGTATAACCAGTCATTAGTTGGCAGCATGTTATTGATAGCCCGCCAAATCATCATTTGGTAACGTGGCTGGGCATTGATCTTCCATATGTCACATCCGGAAACCGACCCTGCAAGCATACAGTATTGTACAGGACAGCAGCGCTCATTTTTTGTTGTCTCTGAGTGGGCCCAAATTAGCTTGTCGGCACCACCAACATTATCTCTCGGCAGCCGCAAAATATCATTTAAAAGAATGGGACAGAAGCTTGCGAGCTTGTCAATCATCCAGCCCGAGTTAGCATCCAGCAAACCAGCAACTTTGTTTGGAAGGACATTAATATTAATGAATGTTGGCCATAGCCTGAAGGGGAGTGAACCAATCCAAGTGTCATCCAGCGTGGAGATAGTAGTACCATCTCCCACCATCCAAAGAGCGTGCCTCATAAATACATCGCTGCCAAGAGAAATGGTATGATGTTCAGTATTTTGCGGGCTTGAGAAGATGAAGAGCTCACAGAAGCATTTTGACAAACACCGGGCGTGCGGCTGGAAGGGCTGGCAGCTTTTTCAGCGACATTTTCACGAACACCTAGAGTGCGGCTGGAGGAGCTTGCAGAATTTTGAGAGTTTACTGATTTCTCAGAAACATCAGAATCGGAATCCACGGAGTAGTCCGAACATTGATTTGATTTTGAAACTAAAGCCCCAATGTTCAAATGAATTCACAGAAGCATGGTCAGGAAAACTCAACTTATCTTTTGGAGAAACTTGGACCTGAACGGGGGAAGAAGACCTCCTTGGACTAGCTTCAGCAACCTTTAATGGGGCAGGCTCAAAGTCATCAGAACCTTTACGGTTCCTCTTTTTCTTGCCCATAGGGAGCAGGCCCTAAGGCACAAACCCACTGCAGTACCCCGACGACACCCGCACCACCACCGCCGAACCGCACCCTCCACGCTTCGCCGCCACCGCTGCGCGCCACAGCCGCCTCCACTGCTGCAACCCGCCCTCCCTGCAGCCACGCCGCCACCGCACACATCACTTTCTCTCTCTAACTTGCTCTCTCCAATCTAAAATAGCATTCAACACAATGGAGGAAGGCGTTTGAAACTGCTCGCCATGGACGTACTGATTTCGGGATTGCCAAACTCTGTAAATTAAGGATGCTAGAACTTTAGTCTTTGTGGACCGCCTGTTAGTTTGTATCTCCTTAAGAAGAGCTTCCAGCAAGACATTGCAGCTTCAGTTAAAATGGAAATTCATTTTTCCAAGTACCATCTTGATCCGGACCATGAAGGTGCAGCTACCAAAAAGGTGCCCCAAATTTCCGGTTGCCCGCATCGCCACGGGTAAGCCGCATCCTGTCGGAGACGGCGCTGGTATAGATTATCATTCGTGGGCAACATGTCATTCAAGGCCCCAAATCATCATTAGATACCGCGGCTGAGATTTAATCTTCCAAATTTCTTCGCCAGTGAGAGTGCTTTGCGGGCTTTCTAAACTGTAGATAGTAGATGAGTCCATCACAGTTTTCTCGGGATGCGCCAAAATTAGTCTATCTGGCCCTCCAAAATTATCCCTCGATAGTCCGAGGATAGCATCCACTAGGCTTTTGCCAAAACAGTTAACAACTTTTCTGCTATCCAATTGAAGCTTGGGTCAAAGAATTCACCCACAAAGCTTGACGGAGCATCAACATTCACAAAGGTTGGCCATCTTATGAGAGGGAGAGCACCAACCCAAGTATCCTCAAGAGCCAAAATACCTGCTCCATTCCCAACCATCCAGACTGTCTGCCTCCCCATGAGCTCACTACCCAGAGAAATGCATTTCCAAATTTTTGATTGATTGCGGTTTGGTTGGAACCTGTTTCTGCCCGAATACTTGCCGCCAAAGGAACGTGCCAGAAGGCTTCCATCAGCGCACACTTACCCTAGCCGCAACTTTGGCCATTAGGATTTTCCTCCATAATTGTATATTTTTGAAGCCCAGTTCTCCCCGGTTTTTTAGGCAAACAAATTTCCTGCCACTTCGCAAAGTGTAAGGAACGGCTTCCTTGCTTCCCATTCAAAAGAAAGCGGACATCAAGCTGTTTATTTTCTTCATGGTTGAGACCGTCACAGGCGAAGTAGCAAGGCCGTGGAGGGGCAGCGCAGACAATGAGCTTTTAATTAGAGCAGCCCGACCAGCCATGAAGAGATTCCTATGCCCCCAAGATCTGATCTTGCATGTCATTTTGTCCAAAATATAATCAAAGTTTTTGGGTTCCTTGAATTTGACTGTGGCCTAATATATATATAGTAAACGTTCAGGAAAATAAAAATTACATAGCGATGACATCATGCATCAAGATATGCGCAAGCGACATGGTAAGGGGCATACCCCTTTCCCACTTAACTCATTAAAACAATTCTTAGCAACATGATTGGCCGCCGAGTTTGCCTTTCGGTTACAATAAGAAATCTCCACTCTTTGGAACATTGGTAGGAGCGGGCCATTTCAGCTTCAAGCTTACCAATACAGCATCCGTTGAGCATTCGGCGAGGAGTAGAACATGCATCTTTGCTATCACCCTCTGAAACAACACTAATGGATTCCGCGGCAAATTGAGTAGCAAGCTTCAGAGCAGCCATTGCAGCATGGAGATCGGTCATGCATATCGGTCTACTTCGGTGAGGCGCACCCAAGGCCGCAAGCAAGCATCTCCAAAGAATACGAAATGTACATCCCAAACCGACAATGATATTCTCTATTACCAACCATCAAAAATTACTTTGATCCATCCAGCGGGGTGGGGCACCCAAGTAGATTGTGGTTTACATGTAGATGCCCAGTGTCCGTGAGATGCATCTTGTAATGCATTGATGGTAATTGTAGCGGGCTGCATATATGGTTCGTCCATGTATATGATAGTTTCTTACATTGAGGGAGGACGGTATGTGAACAACAGCTATCGGTTTGTGCGGACGAACAAGCTCTTGCAAAAGAGCCTGGGAAGTGAGCTTGCTTGCTCCCCGACAATTCCAAAGGATCAACTTCGTCATTGCAAGTAAGGGGAAGCCCCCGCTGCATGCTCCTCCCTACCCCGAGCAGATATAGCTCTGCTCTTTGATCTCGTACGGACTTTCCTTGTGGGAGATCTCGGTCTTCGCACATCCAGATTAGCATGATTATTAGAAAAAATTTTTTCGCAAGTGTCTGGAATATCTTTAGGTGGTTGCTGCTGATTGGGCTCCACGACATTATCTTGCTTGCTGATGGAAGCATTTCCTTCTTGAACATGGCAATCAATTGTCATCTGCTGCTCATGCAAGTTTATGACATTGGGAAAAATATGGGCTTCAGTCCGGGCATTACAAATGACCGCATCTGTAGCTGGAGACGTTGGAATAGGGGCAGCCGGCTTCTCCACCTTACGCCATTGCCAATTTGTCTTGTTGCTGTCAACAATTTTTTGTTGCAGCGGCTTTCGAGGTAGAACAAGGATCTAGCCATCTAAACCCTCCCGTGGGTTGCGAACTTCGGCATTTTTGATGGGCAACTGAAGCGCATGTCGCGTCGCCATGCTCAGCGAAACCGCATGAAGTGTAGAGTGAACCAATACCTTCATAAACCAGTTTTTGGAAGAATTTTCCGTCTTTGCGCTATTTAGCCATAGTTCGCCAAGCAGTGGAGTCGCTAAATCTCGCCGAACGCAGAATCTAGCAAAGCTAGTCCGCGATCTTGATTTAGTAAATGCATCGATGAACCGGCTCCAATGATTCCGGAGCAGCAAAGATTATTGTCGCCCCAAAAGCTGAGGGGAAGGCCCTGGGGATCTCACCCACATCGGCACAAGAAAGGAGGATTCTGAGCTGGAACGAAATTACTTGACCACAGGCCGAGCCCGATAACATTGCCCGCAACGTGCCAGGGGCCGCCAAGCCAAACATGGTCACGATCTTCTCTTTTGGAAATTTTAGTAGAAAACAACCTTCACCTAGATCACAATTTGGCACCCTCAAGCGCCCCCCATTACGATGGAGCTGGGTGCAAGCCATTCAAATCGAAAAGTCGCGCCCAATGCTCTACCAACCAAAGCATTCTCATACTCAGCTTCGATGCTTTCAGCTTCTCGTCATCCAAATTCACAATTCCGTCATCATAAAATCCGATTGTTGAAGGTCAAGCTTAGGAATAGAGCAGGTATATTTTTTGACCATACCTGGGTAGAGGAGCAGCAGGGCAGGCAGGACAATCATGTGCCTTGTTGGACCCGGATGGCTCTTTAGCTGTCTGGACAGCCGGGGCGGGCGCTGGCGGAACTCCCTGCGTGACGCCACAAAGGTCATGATAGCATCGATTGAACCTGGGACAAAAGGCTGTGCAGTATGGTTGAGCGGAGAAAGAAAATTGGTAGCCTGATGTCCATCGGGGCAAGAGGAGTTCACTGTGGCAATATGTCGAACACCTTGAGAGCTAGCAGCCTGATTAGGCAAAACTTGATTGTCTTTAGATTGATGGGTTGAGGCGATGAAGAGTTCACAGAAACATTATCTTAGCAGCATGAGTACCGCTGGAATTGCTAACAGATTTCGCAGCGTCATTTCCTCGAACACCAAAATGCAGCTTGAAGAGCTTATAGATTTTACAGATTTTTCAGAGCCCCAAAAGCTATCTGAATCAGATTCTTGAGAACTATCCGAGCCAAGATTAGCATTCGAATTTGGGAGCCCCGGAAGGCTCGAATAGGTTCAAGGAAACATGGTCAGAAGAAAATACACTTTTTGCTTGCATGAATTGGAGCCCGGCTGGATGCAACTAGATCCTGAACGGGGGAAGAAGATCCACTTGGTGCAGCACACCAAGCACTGAAGGCTGATTTAGAGGAGAAAACAGGCTCACAATCATCAAGACCTTTCGTTTCTTTTTCTTCGTGCCCATTACGCAGCCACCACCGCACCAAAACGCACAGCACGCCGCCACTGCGCAACCCATACCCGCACTACGCCGCCACCGCAGCACCCCGCACTACGCCGCCATCCCAACACCCACACACACCACGCCACCCCCGCTCACTCCCCGCCAGCAGCACGCCGCAACCGCCGCACAGTGTTGAAATTTGTGAAGTGGAAGTGGTTGAGGGGAAGGCCGGGCGGCCTGAGCGGACAGCGTCGCAGACTAGGCGAACTGGACGGACTGCTGTTATGCGCCTGGTGATAGGTCTAGTGGAAGCTGGCTGTTCTTCTGAGCGGGTTGTGCGGATTAAGTCCGGCGTTGGCGGTCTGTTATCTGTATAAGCGTGGCTGGGGTAGCCAAGGAGCGGCCTGAGCGGATACAGGTTCGCGGACTGGTGTACTTTGGCTCAGGGCCGTGTTGCAAGCTTATGCTTACCGGCGGATTGGGTGATATCCGTGGGAGGCTGGCGGACTGGTGTGTCGCGGTGTTCGTTGTTGCGGACTGGCCTTAGAGTTTGGCTGAGGCCTTGCTGAGCTCTGGTAGTACAACACTGTTGTTTCTGTGGCGGACTGGTGTGTGGAGTCCGACCGGTGGCCGTTGCATTGGCAGGTGTGCGAGTATCTTGCGGATTGCTTCTCCTGGTGGAGTGTTGGTAGTCTGTGTTGCTAGGATGTTTTGGCGGACGAAGCTATGTCCGCCATGCTCGCGTTAGGCTTTTTGGTGGTTCTGGACTTGGTCACACTCTGTGCCAAGACCAGGGTGTCCGCAGTATCCGCCAAGTCCGCTGTTTGTGTGGACAGTCATTGAAGGGGGTTGCTGTCCTGTAGTGGTTGAAGGCTTTGCGGGCTGATGCCTTGTCCGCATAGCTTGGGCGGACTGTTGAGGGTTCGCCAAAGTTGCCTTGCTCCTGGCGGGTTGATCCTTGAAACCGGCTAAGTCCTTGCGGACTCAGCGGACGGTGGTTTAGCTAGCGCGGGGGCTAGGGCGGTGTCTCTATCTCTAGGGCGGTGATCACACTACTCACCTCGCCTATAAATAGGACCCCCCGGCACGTCTACAGTAACTGAGTGAATAGTAAGTGGGGCTTGGGCAAATTGCTGCGGTATGCATTTTTTTGTCCGTGCGGGTTGAGTAGAGCTGACGGTTTGCTGTGTGCAGGTCGCGCGGGTAGCTTCAAGGAGCCAGGAGTTTGGCTTTGACTTCAGTCAAGTACTTAGAAGTTGTGCGGTCTCTACGGATTCAGCAGGTCGCTCTGCGGCTTGTCGGTCCTCTGCTTCAACATTTGCAAGTTCCAATAACCTGTCCGCCAGGCGCAGGCGGGTAGGCAGTCTGTTCTTCAGTTCATCAGCAGGAGGTGAATAACGGTGTGTCTGCGCGGCCTCGCGGCTTCGGCGGACTCCGTGTCTATTTGGCGGATTGCAACTTCAGCTCGGGCGGCTTCGGCGGACTTGGCGACTTCGGCGGTCTCGGCGGATTCCGGTGTTGTCCGCCGGCTTGATTTTTGGTGCTTTCTGTTATAGCTGTATACTAGCGAAATCATGTCTCGCTACGTATACCTTGCCTTGTAAAGAAATGAAATGAATAAAAGATATGTTTGTGCTTCCATTGTTTGTTGGTGTTAACCTTGTTCTTTGGGTTTCCGCAAGATCAAAGTGCGAACTGGGTAGTACCGATGATATTAATTTGGTTTGGGCTATCTTGCTGATCACTTTGAGTAAATTCAACACACAGCACCCACACCTCCCTCACTTTATCTCACTAGGAAGCTCTCTCCCTCACTTTCTCTCACTAGGAAGCTCTCTCCCTCACTTTCTCTCACTAGGAAGTTTTTGGGTTCCGTGAAATTTGCAATTGCATTAAAATAAAAGGGGAAATACAACAGGGGGAAACATAAGAACAAAATACAACCAACAAACAAAGCGAGAAATCAGCTGCCCTCCATGCCCCGACAATCTTCCGCCACCAAACCAATAAAGGTCGCATCCGCACCAACGCCGGCCTCCCATAAGAAGTCACCCGCAATAGCCATCCGTGCGCAATGATCAGCCGCATGGTTTGCACGTCGATCGACCTGTTGAAAACGCACCGCCGCGAAGTCGGAGAGGAAAGAGAGATCCACCTCACCCGGGTAAGTGTTTGGGCGGGCGGAACCTGAGGCAGCCATACAGCAAAATTCCAACACATTAGCCGCATCCCCCTCGATGAGAATGCCCCGCGCGTCCAGAGTTGTAGGGAGAACAATTCGGCGGATAGCCAAGATAGCTTCGAGTTCCACCCGGCCCGGGTCCCAGTGGTGCCAAGAAAAGCCAGCCGCGGAAGTTCTTGGGTTCCTTGAAGCTGGCAGCATATATATATATATATAGCCTATATATATATATATATATATATATATATATATATATATATATATATATATATATATATAGTAAAAACAAAAACAAAATATTACATGGGAAGGTAATCCTTCGACAGAATGAAAGATAACGCTCGGGTTAGGGGCATTCCCGTTTCCCACCAAAAGCTCGAAGAGACAGCCATGCTTGCCACATAATCAGCTGCGGAGTTTGCACTTCGATCAATTTGAGAAATGGCCAATTTTGGAAAATCTTTGAAACAGTGCGCTAGCTTGGTTTCGAGCCCTCCATCATAAATTCCCGAGAGAATACGTTTAAGCACAGCACAAGCATAAGCGGAGTCACCCTCAACAATGACGCCGAAAACATTATTTAGGTAGCCTTTAGCAAGCGAAATACCATGCAGCACACTCCGTAGCTCCGTCATGTTGACAGACGGCTCGGAATTCCAGCCCCACTAGCCGCCAACAGCTCTCCTGCGTGGTTTCTGATAATGCATCCGAGCCCCGCACAATTGTTTGGGTGAACTGAGCCGTCAAAATTAACTTTCAGCCATCCTAATGGCGGGGGCAACCAAGAAGAATCAAGATTTACATGGGTTGCCCAGTTACCATCGAAAGCATCTAAAATAGCATTCAACATAATGGAGGAAGGCGTTTGGAACTGCTCGCCATGGACGTACTCATTTCGGGATTTCCAAACTCTGTAAATTAAGGATGCTAGAACTTTAGCCTTTGTGGACTGCCTGTTAGTTTGTATCTCCTCAAGAAGAGCTGCCAGCAAGTCATTGCAGCTTGAGTTAAAATGGAAATTCATTTTTCCAAGCTCTTTCTTGATCCGGGCCATGAAGGTGCAGTTACCAAATAGGTGCGCCAAATTTTCGGTTGTCCGCATCCCCACGGGCAAGCCGCATCCTGTCGGAGACGGCGCTTGTATAAATTATCATTCGTGGGCAACATGTCATTCAAGGCCCGCCAAATCATCATTAGATACCGCGGCTGAGATTTAATCTTCCAAATTTCTTTGTCAGTGAGAGTGCTTTGCGGGCTTTCCAAACTGTAGATAGTAGAGGAGGCCATCACAGTTTTCTCAGTATGCGCCCAAATTAGTGTATCTGGCCCTCCAACATTATCCCTCGATAGTTCAAGGATAGCATCCACTAGGCATTTGCCAAAAACAGTTAACAGCTTTTTGCTATCCAATTGAAGCTTGGGTCCAGGAATTCAGCCACAAAGCTTGGCAGAGCATCAACATTCACAAAAGTTGGCCATCTTATGAGAGGGAGAGCGCCAACCCAGGTATCCTCAAGCGCCAAAATACCGGCTGCATTCCCAACCATCCAGATTGTCTGCCTCTTCATGAGCTCACTACCCAGAGAAATGCATTTCCAAATTTTTGATTGATTGCGGTTTGGTTGGAACCTGTTCCTGCCCGACTACTTGCCGCCAAAGGAACGAGCCAGAAGGCTTCCATCAGCGCTCACCATCCTAGCCGCAACTTTGGCCATTAGGATTTTCCTCCATAACTGTATGTTTTTGAAGCCCAGTCCTCCCCGGTCTTTAGGCAAACAAATTTCCTGCCACCTCGCAAAGTGTAAGGAACGGCTTCCTTGCTTCCCATTCCAAAAGAAGGCGGACATCAAGCTGTTTATTTTCTTCATGGTTGAGACCGGCACCCGCGAAGTAGCAAGGCCATGGAGGGGCAGTGCCGACAACGAGCTTTTATTTAGAGCAGCCCGACCGGCCATGGAGAGATGCCTATGCCCCAAGATTTGATCTTGCATGTCATTTTGTCCAGAATGTAATCAAAGTCAGCAATTTTTTTTCCCGGGTCTCAGAGTTATGCCCAGGTAATTTAATGAAGTGGTTGATATTTGGCTTAGCATCTGAAGGATGGCCTGCTTGGCACTTGCTGGAACTTTCGGCCCAAAAAGCACATTTGATTTGGAGGTGTTCACAGCCTCGTCTGAAAGCTTGCAATAACGGTGCAATATACTTGCCAACACTCTCGCCGTTTTTGTTGTAGCTAAATTTGGTAGCTGTAATAATTTTGTTTGGCACGATATGACTTCCGCCCCTACCGAATTCATGGAGATTATCCATGATGATTTTGGCTAGGGTGCTGTTTTTTCTTTTGTCTGTTTTCTTCCTGCACTTTATGATGCTAATGCAATTATCATGGATAAAATAAGAAATAGCGTGGTCGTGGGGAAAATTACGCGAATTTGAGGAAAATGCGCTCCAGAAAATAAATGCGCGTCCGGACAAATACGGACAAAAAATTATGCGCCCGACGAAAAATGCACGCTCAGGCAATTACTAGGCACTTGAGCAAAAGAATACGTGCGACGTCAAAAATTGCGTAGCCGCGCAAAAATTATGCACGGTGGAAAATAAATCCCGCCGGGCAACAAATGTGCGGCCGTGCAAGAAATAAGTATCTGCGGGAGAAATGCCAGTGTGGCCCGAAAAGGCACGAACCAGGGAAATTTGATATTGAATGTTTGGATTACGAGTCGAATAATGCGCGGGCAGACGCTAGACATGCTGCATATTTTTAAGCTTTTATGGGGTTTTGCACTCTTTGGGGCTCATTTTTTGTGAATCTGAATTACATACTAATAGAGGGAAGAAAATTTGATTGTGCTCTAGTGCTTGTTGTGCATGATATGCCTCTGCTTAGATCTTATGTCATGCCCCAAAGTTTCTTCTTTATATTGTGCGATGCATATGTGATTATTCTCGTGCATCGATCCTGAAAACATTCATGCCTTGCGGAGCTCTTTTCTCCTATTTAGTGTTGGTATTTTTGGCTCATGTTGTGTTGTCATCAGGGCTTGCATATGTGGGTTATTTTGAGACCGTTTGCGGCATATGAGTTGCATTCAATAATGCTCACTTTGTTTGGTGTACCTTCAGTGTTGCTGATTAATGTTAAATGCATTTGTTTCATTTTGTTTGCCCCAAGTCATTAGGGGTGTGTTGTGTCTGTCATGTTGCTTGCATTTTGATCCCATTCTCAATATTGGCATTGAATTTGAAGAAAGATTGATCCTTGCCTCTTCTTTAAATGTAAAAAGAGGCAATGGTTGGCATTGCAGTTATTATTTGATCAGCTATTTGGCGAGATGTATGTGCCTACCTAAACATCCAGTCTGTTGGTTGCTGATCCGTAACTCTGCATGATGTTGTTATATGAAGCAGCAAATTAAAAGCATATTTTGGTGTCATTGTAACCTTGTTAATGTGAGTTATTTTGGAGGCAAACTTGTCTTTTAACCTGTACAACCATGATTTCTCCATTCCTTTCGCCTGCTGATGGTGAATGGTTTGGCTGCTTTCATGTGTGTGTTGAGGTTGTGCTACCTGGTTGATCCTGCCAGTAGTCATATGTTTGTCTCAAAGATTAAGCCATGCATGTGTAAGTATGAAATATTTCAGACTGTGAAACTGCGAATGACTCATTAAATCAGTTATAGTTTGTTTGATGGTACGTGCTACTCGGATAACCGTAGTAATTCTAGAGCTAATACGTGCATCAAATCCCCAACTTTTGGAAGGGACGCATTTATTAGGTAAAAGGTCGACACAGGTTTTGCATGTTGCCCTGATGATTCATGATAACTTGTCGGATCGCATGGCCTTTTGTGCCGGCGATGCATCATTCGAATATCTGCCCTATCAACTTTCGATGGTAGGATAGTGGCCTACCATGGTGGTGACGGGTGACGGAGAATTATTTAAGTTGGAATGAGTACAATCTAAATCCCTTAACGAGGATCCATTGGAGGACAAGTCTGGTGCCAACAGCCGCGGTAATTCCAGCTCCAATAGCGTATATTTAAGTTGTTGCAGTTAAAAAGCTCGTAGTTGGACTTTGGGTTGGGTCGGTCGGTCCGCCTCACAGTGTGCACTGATGTGCCTATCCCTTATACCGGCGATGCGTTCCTGGCCTTAATTGGCCGGGTCGTTCCTCTGGTGCTGTTACTTTGAAGAAATTAGAGTGCTCAAAGCAAGTCTACGCTCTGGATACATTAGCATGAGATAACATCACAGGATTTTGGTCCTATTATGTTGGCCTTTGGGATAAGAGTAATAACTAAGAGGGACGGTCTGGGGCATTCGTATTTCATAGTCAGAGGTGAAATTCTACGATTTATTAATGACGAACCACTGCGAAAGCATTTGCCAAGGATGTTTTCATTAATTAAGAATGAAAGTTGGGGGCTCGAAGACGATCAGATACCGTCCTAGTCTCAACCATAAATGATGCCGACCAGGGATCGACGGATGTTGCTCTTAGGAATCCACCGGCACCTTGTGAGTTTTGGGTTCCTTGAAGGTGGAAGTAGCATATATATATATATCAAAATAAAAAGATTACACGGCTACAGTATCCTTAGAAAGGATGAAAAGGAGATCTTGGGGAAGGGGCATACCCCTTTCCCAAAAGAAATCAGAAGAGTATGCCATATTGGCGACATAGTTAGCCACAGAATTGGCTCTACGATCAACCTGTGAGATAATAAGCCTTGGGCAGTCCTTCATCAAGTGCGCCAAGGACCGCTCGACGGCGCCATCCCAAGCTCCAGAGAGAATGCAGTTTAAAGTGTTGCAGGCAAATGTGGAGTCACCTTCCAAGATGAAGCCCAACTGTGAGTGCATAAAGTCCTTTGCTAGCATGATTCCTTGTAAGGCGCTTCTGACCTCAGTCATATTTACAGAATGGCTATGTATACGACCCCCTTAGCCGTAATGAGGCTCCCATCAGGACCACGAATAGAGCATCCTAACCCGGCGACGTTGTTTGGGTGAACTGATCCATCAAAATTAATCTTTATCTAGCCCAATGGCGGGGGGCGACCAAAAAGGATCGATGTTTACACGGGCCGCCCAGTTACCATTCGAAGCATCCAAGATGGCATTCAGGACAATTGATGAGGCCTGAGGGAATGACTCACCATGGAATCTTTGGTTTCTTGCTTTTCAGATGAGGTCGTAGCCCAATTCCTCTGTAGTAACTGAATCCATCTCTGTTGCTCCTACTGCCACCCCCTGAGGTGCCAACCACCACCTCAGTAGTGCAGATCATCATGTCGCCGCCATTCGCGGGCACCGCCACCGACGGTTGGGCAGGCAGTGCGACTGACCGCGGAGCAGTCCCCAAGTCAGCAGAACCGACATTGGTAGCCCGAGAGGGGCATTCCTCCGCTCTATGACCAACACACCCACATTGGAAACAAAGAATCTTAAGCCCCTCGTACTCAACTTTCTGGAAGAAATTTTGGAATCGGCTCTTAACGCGAACACCGAGAGGTAATGGTCTAGCGAGGTTAACCTTGACACATACGCGCGCATATTCAATTCGCCCGAGCGAATTGGTCATTCCGTCAATCCACAACGGCTCCCCCACCTTGGCTGCAATCCGACCAATATTAATTGGGTCCCAGAACCTAGCAGGGTGGAAGTCAGGAGTCAGGAGTCCACACGTCCGGTAACCTAGCAGGGTGGAAGTCAGGAGTCCACACGTCCAAACCCAGAACGAAGCCCCCAATTTGACAAGGCCCATTCCGCAGTATTTCGTCACGAAGCAACGTGGACTCAAAAACACAAAGAAAGCATTCCGAATTAACCACCGTGAGCTTGAACTGCCCATATTTTTCCCAGCGTCGCCGCATTCGAACTGGGTGATAAATTTTTCCACAACAGCATCGTCCATCAACACAGCATCGTCATCTTCATCAAAAAAAATTTGATCCTCCAAGAGCTTGAGGGGCAGCGGTGGAAGTTTTGCCCAAGCATTAGAAGCGCCGCCAGCAACCCGGGACGGCGGAACAGAAGATTGTCCTGGCGGCCGGGATGCCGGCGAAGGCCTTGCCACCATGGAGGCCCCCTGCTGGGCGAAATGATGATTCGCAGAAAACCGCCCAGCAGCAGGCCCTCCCACACCATCCCAAAAATTCAGACCCAAATCAACACCATTAGCACCAACACAAGGTGCAGCAAGGCTTGCCGGCAGTGGAGCTTGACCAGGGACTGCATTACATGATTCAATCACATTCACAGCAACGTTGGCAGGCTGGGTCTGCTGCGCCGTGGCCGCGCCGCCAGTAAGTGGATCGAAAGCCTCCTCCATGGCATCTAGTTCTGCATCATCCAGCTCAGCCCCGTCGTCCATGTCCTCCAGTTGCAGCGCACTAGTTGTCTCGAGACACTGCGTCAATGGTCGTGCTACAGACACAGCAGCCTTCAGCGCCGTGTTTGAAAAAATAATTACACTGCTTGGGTCAGCAGTCCCCAGGCCAGATCCAGCCGCCACCAGCGTTGACGAGCCGCCAAACACCCTTGGCTCGCCACCGCTGTGTCCCACTGTTCCAGAACCCACACTTCCCACTGTCAATGAACCTCTAACCACACTTGGTTCATTGCCAGTGGCATCAGCCACCACATCTGCACACACATCCAGACTCTCCAAGGGGGTTTTAGAAATACCTGCTCGCACCGATCGAGATTTCTGGGGGGACGAACCACCGGCCGCCGGACCCAGATCTACCCCACCCGTGGCAGGTAAATCCAGCGCAGACCCAAAACCCCCAGACATCGCCATCTGCTCCACCTACACAGCGCCGTTGTTGACCACCATCATTGCCGAGGAGAAACTTTCACCAGATCTGGGCCAGTAAGACCCAGCACCGCCATCAGGAACTCCAGATCCACGCAGAGCCCCCGCCGCCGGGTCGGCGCAGCCATCCTCCAGCCCGGAAGGCGGTGTCGTCGCGCCAGCTCTGGCCCGGGAGCCTTTCGCATCACCGCCGGAAAGGGCAGATCCACCCAGATCTGTGCTGCAAAGGCCATATCCGGCCTCCTTTGGCGCTCCCGCTCCGGCAGTGCTAGCGTCTCCGCTTCCAGCGGAGTGGAGATGATCTCCGACACCTTCACCGAAAGCTTGCCAGAGGAAATAACTCCAGATCCCGCCCCAAAGTCATTAAAAAAGCCACCCTTGCAGGTTGCTTGCTAGACACGCCAAGCAGGACTTGACAACACCGATGTCGGGTCATTGTCTTGGAATTTGCCCGAAAAGCAACCTTCAGCATTCAAACCCGGCGGATCCACCCAGCCCCTCACCTTTTCGAGCCTGCATGCACCAAGAGAGAGAATCAGGATGGAGGAAATGAGAAAAAAGTTTTTGGGTTGCTTGAAATTTGCAATTGCATTAACCAAAATAAAAAAGAACATACAGGGGGAGGGAACCAAAGAGAAGACAAAAACAACCACAAAAACAAACAATAAAAATCAGCCGCCGTCCATGCTCCTGCGGTCAGAAGCCGTCAGCTCGACAAAGACGTCATCCGCCCCTATGCCAGCATCCCATATGAAATCCCCCCGAGTCGCGATTCGAGCACAGTAATCCGCCGCCCGGTTCGCACCTCGGCCCACTTGCTGAAACCGTACGGCCGCAAAATCCGAGAGGAATGCGAGGTCAACCTCCCCCGGGTAGGAGTTGGGGCGGGTCTTCCCCCACGCAGCCTTACTATAAAAATCCATCACGTTAGCAGCATCCCCCTCGATGATGATACCTTTAGCCGCAAGAAGCGCCGGGGAGACCACCCGACGGATGGCCAAGATAACTTCAAGCTCGACACGGCCCGGGTCCCAATGTTGCCAAGCAAAACCCGCCACCATCAAAACCGTACCAGCCTCAGAGCGAACCATAATATCGAGCCCCGCAACCCTCGAAGGAAGCAGCGAATCATCCACATTGACTTTGATCCACCCGGGTGGTGGGGGGCACCAAAAGTGGTTACGAAATAGCCTCGAGAGGCGGTTGGTGCCCCAACATCCCAGCCGAAGACCTTGGTCAAATAGGGTGAGGTTTTCCACAACAGTAGCCGCAATAACCAAAGGGGTGCCAACCTTGCGATTGTGGACCTTAGCGTTGCGCGCGCGCCATCATTGGTAGGTCACATAACAAAGAAGACGAATCGGCTGAAGGGAGGCCTTCCATCCCTGTCGCGCAACACTTTCAACCTCCGCCAAGGTCCATCCCGTGGGGATCCGTAGGCCCCATCGGTGGAGTTCTTTCCCCACCTCCTGCACCCGGCTGCATCCTCCCAAAGGTGGTCCCGATCCTCCGTAGCCGCACAACCCCACGGGCATAAACATTCCTCCACCAGTCCACGGCGTTGGAGCCATGCACGCGTGGGTAGCGCGTCCCAAACCAGCCGCCAACAGAAGAAACGCTCACGAGGGTGCAACCGAAATGCCTTGAGCCAACACACGACCTTTTCCGGGAGAGAAGGCGGTGGTATGGGGTAAGCCAAGGAAGAAATACCTCTGCCGCTCAACTGGGACAACAGCTCAGGGGTATCCTCACCCCCCCCCCCCCCCGGCCGGAGCTGCAAAATGGTGTTACGAAGGTCCTGCCCCACAACCTAATCAAGAAGTGCCACATCCCAGTCATTGTCCGTACACCTAAGGTCAGCAACAGTGAGGCCCTCCAATGCTACGTTGTCGACAAATGTAGGCCATTGGTTCAGAGGGGTATCAAAGATCCACGTGTCGGTCAGAGCCATCACCCGCCTCCCGTTGCCAATCCGCCAACGAATAATGGGGGAAGACTAGCTAGGCCATGGAGGAGGATAGCCCACGCCGGGGAGTTAGCCCGATTCGAAAAGGGGTTACAGATACGATCAATATATTTCCCGAGAAAAACCACACCAAACAAAGTAGCCGGGGCCTTCAACAGATCCCAAGCCAAACGTGCCCGCAGCGGGCCTTCCCAGCAACGTAGTTGGCGAAGCCCCAGGCCCCCGGTTTGTTCCGGTGAGCAAATGAGTTCCCACTTAACATAGTGCAGGCCCCGGGAATTCGGACCCTTTTGCCACAGAAACTTACGGGCCATCTATTCCACATTATCAATCACCGCGCGGGGGAGGCCCGAGTGGGTCATCACAAGCACCGGAACCGAGAGGAAGGAGAAACGAAGCAGAGCAACTCGGCCCGCCAGAGAGAGATGTCGGTTTCCCCATTGACGGATCTTATGTTGCCACTTGGTTAACGTGCTGGCGAAATCAGTCAAAGTGAGCTTCCGCATGGCGAGTCTGATTCCCAAATAATCTAGCTCAGCAACTTTCCGAAAACCCAATTTGCGGGCCCACCAGTCCCCAAGCCACCCGGGCATCGCCTTGCTAACCAGCAATATAGATTTAGCCTTATTAATCCGCTGTCCAGTCCATCTGCAGTATGCTTCCAGCAACCGAGAGCCCTCCCGCACCGCCGCCGAAGTTGCCCGCGCAAAGAGGAGAACATCATCGACATAAAGAAGGTGAGAAAGATGGGGACCACCCGAGGACAGAGGGAACCCCAAAGCCGCTCCCGACGCATGGATGGCGGAGGACAACAATTCGGAGCATAAAATGAAGAGATAGGGAGATAGCGGGCAACCTTGTCGAAAACCACACGCTCCCTCAATCCAATTGGATGCACGACCATTGATCAACAAGGAGTAGGACGGCGCCTGGACACATTGGAGCAACCAGTTCTTAAACCGGGCCGGAAAACCAAAGCGGGTAAGCACCTGCTCAAGCGTTTACCAACTCATACGATCGTACGCCTGCTCCATGTCCACCTTGACAGCGAGAAAACCTTCTTTGGAAGTGGAAACCCGCAACTTGTTAACCACCTCTTGAGCGAGGAGACATTGGTGGGAGATGCTCCGGCCCGAGACGAAAGCACCTTTCTCCGGAGAGATGAGGTGCGGGAGGACATTCTTCAATCGACCCACCAGAATTTTGGTCGCAATTTTATAGACCGTCTGACATAGGCTAATGGGCCTAAACTTCTCCGGTCTATCAGCATGTGCCACCTTGAGGATAAGCACCACCACGGTCTTCTTCCAATCCGCTGGCATGATCCCCGTAATGAAAAACTCCTTTACCGCCCTGCACACATCCAAACCCACGACATCCCAAAAATTTTGGAAAAAAGAGGCAGTCATAGCATCCCAGCCCGGAGCCCGGTTAGGCTTGAGAGCACGAACCACAGTCCATATGTCTGCATCGGTGACCTCTTGAAGTAGATCCGCCTCAAATTGGGAGAGAACCGCAACCCGGTCCTCAAAGGAAGGCCACCCCTCCAGAACAGGTGGGTCGCACCGCCATTTTTGGGCAAAAAATTGAACAAAGGACTGCTCGATCACCGCAGGATCCTCCGAGATCTCCGAGTCAGCAAGCTCAACTTGAAGAATTCGATTCTCCCGCCGCCGGGCCGAGGCCATAGAGTGGAAGTAGGTAGTATTAGCATCGCCCTCTTGAATCCACCGAACTTTCGCTCTCTGGCGCCACCATGAGTTTAACTGAGATAAGGTAACCGAGAGAGACTTTACCTTGTCAATCAGCGTAGTAGCATCAACCTCGGACCACTCAGTCCCTCGACATTCCCGGGCCTGCAGTTCAGCAACCTCAGCCTCATAAACAGCCTTTTGTTTGTCCAGGTCCGCAAGTTTGTTCCGGCTCCAGAAAAATAAGGCCCTAAGGGTACGTGAGCAGTTATTCTGGAGCACTTTCGCCGGGTTCCCAGCCCCACAACTACGCTAGTTCTTTTGGACGACACCTCTAGCCGCAGGAAAGGAAAGCTAGGTATCTTCAAACCGCATCCACACGAGCCAGAGTCTAGCAGAATAGGACAGTGGTCAGAGTCAACCCTGACGCACCCGGGCCAAAGGCAGCAGCTCCCAACCTCGGTATTGGTCAGAATCCGCGAGCCTAATCCAAACTGGTTGGTTATTGCACCAGGTGTATCGTGGCCCAACAAAGTCAATTTCCCGCAGGTCCGCTAAGGTGAAAGCCTCCTCCATCTCACGCGCACCTGCCGAATACACAAGTCCTTGCCTCCCATCTTCTCCTCAGGTCTTAGGATGCAATTGAAGTCGCCCCCCACAAAAGCCGGGAGGGAACCGGACAACCACCCATTCAAAGCAGACCAAATTCCCCGACGAACGTAAGGGTTCTTATTGGCGTAGATAAAAGCGACAAGCACGCGGGGGAGGCCCAAGAACTCAGCCCAACCCACCACCCATTGCGGCCCCGCTTCCATCACCTCAAACCTGGCATTCGCAGTCCTCCAGAGCACTAAAATGCCCCCGACTTCCCAGCCGCCGGCTGATGGAAAAAGTCCCAGCCCCGACATGCAAGTTTATCCACCTCCGCACGCAGGATGCCCTCTACCTTAGTCTCAAGTAATCCCACCAGGCCCAGCTTATGTTGGAGAATGAGGTCACGGAGATAGTTGCGCGTACCCTTCTTGCGCAACCCCCGACAATTCCAAAAGAGGATGTTAGACATGGGGAACCTTAGGGGACGCATCCCCGCCGTTCGTAGAGGTTTCGCCTCGCCTCCCCTATCGCACTGAAGCCCCCCCCCCGCCAACTTTTAAAATTGGTTGCATTTCGTCGCTTCTCCAGTTCACGCATGGCTGCCTTAGCAAATAAGTGGACCCTGCCCAGCGGCTTCCGGCCCCTCTTCAACCCCAAGTCCACACCCAATTTAGTAGTGTCGGGGTGGCTCCTAGGCGGAATAGCGTGCTGGCCCGGCACCGTGCCCACACTAACAGGACACTCACCAACGGGGGTCTGCACCCCAGGCACCACGGGGGAACCAGAGCTCCCCACGGGATGTTCAGTCGCATGGCCCAAATCCACCTCCTCGGTCATTGGTTCAGCCTCAAGCGGAGCCAATGCCCCAAAACTGTTGGCGCAGGAAGGCTTAGCAGACCCAACCCGACTCTCGATAGTCTCCTGCATCAAACTCTCCCTTGCATGCCCATTAAAGGCTCTCCCAGCTTGGTGACCAGCCTTCATCCCACTTCCAGCATGGGGAGGTATCCCCACCGGTCCAACTACGCTTCCTCCTGCAGACACATCAATGCTTCGTGATTCGCCTCCCCCTCTTCCTCCTCGACACTGCCGCCGAAAGAGGGAGAGCGGCCATCACCCCGCACAACTGGTGGCTGCCTGGCAAAGCTGCAACCCCGCGAAGACCATATTCATCCGCAGCAAATCTTCTGTCAGTCTAGGCAACCCCAGCACCATCCCAAAAGTTGGCAGCACCATCAACATTTCTGGCAGCAGAAACACCCGGCGGCGCACCGAGATCTAGGACGGCATTACAGTTAATGTTCTCATTCACACCTTGACTCGCAGGAAGACCCAATCTCTCCGACTCAGCACCACCGGCCAACGGGTCAAAAGCCTCCTCCATTGCGTCAAGTTCAGCATCATCCAGGTTCAATTCAGCCCCCATTTTCGCCTCCAAAGCCACGCCAGAATCCGCCTGCGTCATGGTGGGAGTGGTCGAACCAGACCCGCTGCCACAATCCCGAGGAGCCCTCACCATCCCCAATACATTATTAGCCCTCACCGTCCCCAAAAATGGTCCAGCCGTCGTCGGCGGTGGCGAGCCTCCAAACACCCTTGGCTCGCCGCCGCCGTTCTGTACTGCTCCAGAAACCAAACCGCCTGGCATTGAGCCTCTCAACAAACATGGCTCAAAGCCAGCAGCCACATTAACCACATCACCACCACATGCATCATCCAGACTCTCCCAGGAAGAAAGAGGTATACCTGCCGGCTCCAGAACAGCGGCATTCTGAACCAAATCCGCTGTTGCCGCCGCTGTTGACAAAACTCTGAACGCCGAGCCGTTGCTAACACCAGTCTACACCAGAGGCAAAGGGGAACCGCCAGATCTGGCCATAGCGGTCACAGATCTATCACCAAGGGGCCCCGATCTGCCCAGATCGGCACTGAACAAGCAAGATCCAGGGCCCTACTGCCAAGATCGAGCACTAAACACCGCGGGGGAAGAGCAACCAGGTCCCGAAGTCTTCAAATCGCCACCACCTGTACTGGATCTGCAGAAATCCATCGCCTTCATCGGGGAGGGGCCATCCATTCCGCCACAGTTATAACCTGATGCAGGCGTTGTCAAAGAAGAGGCACCCGTTCCACCACTGGTAGTAAAAGTCGCTGCCGCCAAGGGAGCAACCGGATCCACCACCGCCGTCGACGAAGCAAGAGCCTGCGCCGCCACCGCTCCATGACCATCAGGCACAAACACCGCGGGGGTAGACGGAGGAAATTTTGCCGGCAGCTTCACCAAAGGCGTGCCAGGAAAAATGGCTCCAGATTCCACCCCGGAATCATTAAAAAACCCGCTCAGCTTCTGGCTTGCGGGGTACGCCAAGCTGGATTTGACAGCACCGCTGTCTTATCCGAAGCCTGCAGCTTTCCCGAAAGGCCACAAAACCCACTCAAACCCGCCGGATTAATCTGGCCACCCTCCAGGCCGAACCCGCCAGCACAAGAAACCACCGGATCTCCACCTCCCCCCTCACTTTCCCCCTCCAACAAGGAGGGGGAAGACCATCGACCTTCCCCCATACCCATACTTTCTCACACTAGAAAGCACACAAGAGAGAGAAACAAGATGACCAAAATGAAGAGCCTCCCAAAAGTTTTTGGGTTCCTTGAATTTGGCCGTGACCTAATATATATATAGTGCAGGTAAATAAAAGTTACATAGAGGTGGCATCATGCATCAAGAGATGCGCAAGCGACGTGGTAAGGGGCATACCCATTTCCCACTTGAACTCATTAAAACAATTCTTAGAAACATGATTGGACGCCGAGTTTGCCTTCCGGTAAACATAAGAAAACTCCACTCTTTGGAACACTGGAAGGAGGCGGGCCATATCAGCTCGAAGATTACCAAAACAGCCGGCAATGATATTCTCCAATACCGATCCATCAAAAATTACGTTGATCCATCCAGCGGGGTGGGGCACCCAAGTAGGTTGTGGGTTACATGTAGGTGCCCAGTGTCTGTGTGATGCATCTTGTAATGCATTGATGGGAATGGTAGCGGGATTTATATATGGTTTGCCATGAATATGATAGTTTCTTACATTGAGGGAGGACGGTAAGGGAACAACAGCTATCGGTTTGCGCGTACGGACAAGCTCTTGCAAAAGCGCCCGGGAAGCGGGCTTGCTTGCTCCCCGGCAATTCCTAATGATTAACTTTGTCATTGCAAGTAAGGGGAAGCCCCTGCTGCATGCTCCTCCCTACTCCGAGCAGATATAGCCCTGCTCTTTGATCTCATACGGACTTTCCTCGAGGGAGATCTCGGTCTTCACACCTCCAGATTAGCATGATTATTAGAGAGATTTTCTTGGCAAGGGTCTGTAATATCTTTGGGTGGCTGCTGTTGCTTAGGCTCCGCGACATTAACTTGCTTGTTGATGGAAACATTTCCTTCCTGAACATGGCTATCAATTGTCATCAGCTGCTCATTGAAATTTATGACATCGGGCAAATTAGGGGCGTCAGTGCGGGCATTGCCAATGACCGCATCAGTGGCCAGAGACGCTGGAATAGGGGCAGCCGACTTCTCCACCTTACGCCATTGCCAATTCGCCTTGTTGCTGTCAGCAATGGCTTTTTGTTGCAGCGGCTTCCGAGGTAGAACAAGGGTCCAGCCATCTAAACCCTCCTGTGGGTTGCAAACTTCGGCATTTTTGATTGGAGCAACTGAAGCGCATGTCACGTCGCCATGATCAGCGAAACCGCATGAAGTGCAGAGTGAACCAATGCCTTCATAAACCAATTTTTGGTCTTTGCGCTATTAAGCCATAGTCCGCCAAGTAGTGGAGTCGCTAAATTTTGCCGAACGCAGAATCTAGCAAAACTAGTCCGCGATCTTGATTTAGTAAATGCATCAATGAACAGCGGCTCCCCAATGATGCCGACAATGCAGCAAAGATTCTTGTCGCCCCAAAAGCTGAGGGGAAGGCCTGGAGCTCTCACCCATGCCGGCACAAGCAAATGAGGATTCTGAGCTGTAATGAAATTACTTGACCACATGTCGAGCCCGTTAACTTTACCCGCTACGTGCCATGGACCGCCAAGCCAAACATGGTCGCGATCTTCTCTTTTGGCAAATTTTAGTAGGAAACAACCTTCACCTAGATCACAGATTTGGAAACCCTCAACCGACCCCCATTTGCGATGAAGCTGAGCCGCAAGCCATTCAAAACGAAAGTTCGCGCCCACTGCTCTACCAACCAAAGCATTCGCGTACTCATCTTCGATGCTATCATCTTCGATGCTATCAGCTTCCTCGTCATCCAAATTCACGATTCCGTCATCATAAAATTCTGATTGTTGAAGGTCAAGCTTGGGGAATAGAGCAGGTATGTTTTTCGACCATGTTGGGTATTGTATCCACAATGTACCTGATTTGAAGAAGCCCCTGGACAAGCTAAGGTCAATAGACTATGTATTTGATAAACTTTTTCAAGTTGTACTTGCAGTTTCTCCACGCTAAGTGCACACCAATGTCAGGGTGCAGTAGGTCAATATACACGGGTCTGCACGACGTAATCCCTCGTTGAGCAGATCAGTGTGTTGGCCTATGTGTACTCTCTCTATTGGAGTGCACTTGCTTTCAAGTACAGGGCCGTTCATATGCAAGCAAAAACAAGGAGCATGGAGGATCAAGGAGCAGCTCCTAGGTGGAAGACGAAAAATCGTCCAAGGCAAATTCGACGAGAATCACCAAGTGATCCTCGCCGAATCGGCGAGAATCACTAGTGATTCTCGCCGAATCGACGAGAATCATCAGTGATTCTCGCCGACTCCTTCTGGCCATCTCAAAATGGTGCCAAGTAAGATTCGGCGAGAATTACTTGTAATTCCCGCCGAACCAGTGGCCAAGCAGCCCATGTACACAAAGTAAAATTCGTTGAGAATCAATAAGTGATTCGACGAGAATCACAAACGATTCTCGACGAATCGTCGAGAATCACTTGGTGATTCTCGCCGATTCGTCGAGAATCGCCTGCGATTCTCGCCGAATTTTCCTTGGCGTTTTCTCTGGAATTTCCTGAACCAGATTCTGCCTTTGGACCAGTTTGAACCGGATTCTGCTTTTGGACTAGTTTGAACCGGAATTTGGGGATTCCTTTTGTGGGTCCCACAAACGGTCAAAATTGCTGTATCTTCAGGGTATAAATACATGGGTATTTTGAACAGTACACAGACAGAAAAATACGCCGAGCTCACGGAAACCCTAAGATCGCGAAATCTTTCCGCCGCCTCCGTCGCCGCTCGCGCAAGTCCGTCGCCGCCACTGATCGATCTTCTTCCCGATCTCCGGCGACAGTAGCTTAGCAAGGCTTGAGTCTCACGCGTCTATCCAGAGATCCTTTGTCTCTCGATTTGTTGATCGGAAAAACTTCCCATCCGAATCGATCGAGACGACCGATCCTCGTGTGACCGTTGGTAGACCGAGCTTGCTTCGCAACGAAGTTTGGATCTCCAAGTTCAGCAGCTGCTCTTCATCGTAGCCGCCGATCCCGAAGCTAGCCGCCGCTCGTGTGCCGCCGCCGGTTCCGGGGAAATCCTCTCCAAGAGAGACCAAGGTCGTAGACTCTTCATCGACTTCAAGAACACGTCGTCGAACAAAGAGGAACACCGTAGTCTCCAAGAGAAGTTTGTATCACGTGTACATTCTACATTTATTTTATTGTAAAGGAACTTTTGTTCCGTGTTGTAAGGGTTGGGTGCAACCCGTTTTGTGGGAGTGTTGACTCTCACGTGTGGAAGGGCTCCTTCCGTTAGTGCAGGGATTGGATTTCAATCCCGTTGGAGAAGTGACCGAGTCGTCCCTTGTTGGGGAGATAGGTCGTAGGGGGAAAGTGGATGTACCCAAGTCGGGGAACCACTATAAATCTGCTGTGTATTCTGTGTGCTGTGGTTTTTGTTTTTATTATACAGGTACATCCGTAAATTCTGCAGAAGAACCACACGTCACCTATTCCCCCCCCCCATAGGTGCACATAGTTGACACTAGGTGGACTTTCAAGTGGTATCAGAGCCAGGTTGCTCATCAAGAGGTTAACACCTTGAGTAGAATCCTGCCACTAGTGTCAACAAGGAGACTTACATCTACTATGGACGGGCTCAAGTACTCCGGCAAGATCCAGTGTGCAACAGACTCAACTTTCCTATCTGGAAGGAAAGGATCAGGTTCTACATGGAAGCAGTGGACCCTCGACTGTTCATGATCGTGCTGGAGGGACCTTATGTCCCCACTAAGGCCTCCACCATTGATCCCACCAAGAAAGTGCCGAAGACACTCTCTGAAATGGACAAGGATGAGATGGTCCTAGTGGGCCTTGACATGAAGGCAAGAAACATCCTGGTCAGTGCAGTTGATGACTCGATGATGCAGAACTTCAGCAACTGCAGGACAGCTCAGGAGATCTGGCAGTGTCTGATCATTCTTATGGAGGGCACAGATGAAGTGAGGGATGATCGGAGATCCCTCCTGAACCAGAAGTATGAAGCCTTCAGACAAGGGCCGAAGGAAGAGATCGGGGTCACCTACGAGAACTTCCTAAAGATTGTCAACGCCCTCAAGGGGTACGGAAGAGTGTTCACCAATGGTGAACTCAATGACAAATTCCTTAGGTCCCTTACTAAGGAATGGGACACTAAGATCTGCGCCATCAGAGAATTTGGCAGACTGGCAGAAACTGATCCACAAATCCTGTTTGGGAAGCTGATGTCCTATGAGCTTCAGCTGAACACCAGGAAAGCTGAGGAAGAAGCAGAAAAGGCTGCTGCAAAAGAAAAGACTGTGGCTCTAAAAGCCAGTCACTCCAGAAAAGGGAAGAGCACGGTGTCGTACCGTGCCAGGAAAAAGGATGAGGAGGATGACTCCGATCCATGCTCCTCCAGCTCAGAACTGTCGGAGGAGGATTTCTCCCTCATCACTCGAGAGTTCAAGAAGTTCCTCAAGATGAGGAATCAAAGAAAGAGAGACGGCTCCTCTTCCAGACATCAGAAGAAAAACTACTCTTCTGACAGGTATGCATCTAAACCTAATAACATCGTTCTTCTGACATTATTTGCTTTGGATGTAATAAGCCAGGGCACGTCGTGGCCGACTGCTATCAAGGCAAGAGGGAAAAATGAAAAGAAGAGGAGCACAAGTCCTCCAGAGACAAGAAGAAGGAGCGAAGCTACATCGCTAAACGGCCAAAGACACTAAGTGAGTCTGATTCCTCAGACTCCAGTGATGATGAAGAAGCCTACTTCGGGCTGGTGGGTCGATCGGACTCAGAAGGAGAATGCCCCCCATTCACTGGGAAGGTAAAAGCTCACACCCCTCTCTCCGACTCCGACTCTGATCCTGAGTCTCAGGATGATGAACCTGAGGATGGCCCTTCGGCCCGTGAAGCTGAGCTCCTCGAAAAGTATGAGCTTCTGCTCAACACTTTCGACGAGTGCCGCAAGAGACTGAAGGCTGAGAAGAAGGAAGTAAAATTCCTTAAGGGTGAGTGTGTATCCCTAAGGGAAGAGGTCACTAGCTTGATCTCTCTCAGACAGGAGCACATTGACCTAACTTCAAAGCACTCAGAGTCTTTGAAGCTCCTTGATCTCAAGCAGGAGGAAGTCAACAAATTGGAAGAACTACTTGCGGCAGAAAGGAAGATCGTACAGAGCTTCTCTATGCCAAAAACAGTGCTTCCAGTCGTTGACACCTTCTCTGCTCAGGCCAAAGGAGCTGGCTTGGGGCATATTGGGGTATCTGGTTCTTCATCTAGGAGAAACAAGAACCAGAGGAAGAATAAGGCCGCCAAGAAGGCCTCTGCTGATGAAAAGGGGAAGGCTCCTCTTAGTCCTGTTGCGTTCAGAAAGCCTGGCTTTCCTTGCAACCAACATGATTTTGAGTCAACATTTGGGCATCATTTCCGGCCCTCGGTTGCAAAGCCTAAGAGCCGGTATGACGGTTGGAACTTCCCCGGAATTTTGGTGAGAGTGCCTTCAAGGCACCTTATGAGGAAATCCACATAGGAAGTTATGGTCCGTTCTCTAGCGGCCATAATGGAAAGCAGGCACCAAAGGCCAAGCCTGTTATACAGAAGGTGACAAAGTCATGTGACTGTTGTCACCATGAGGTCTCCACCTCCAGATCCAAGGCCCCAGCTGCACCCACCGTTCCCAGGGTAAGGCAGGAGCCTAGGAAGAGATACAATAGGTTCGACTGTTGGTGCTGTGGCAAAGTCGGTCACTTTGCCGTGGATTGTTGGTTTAATCCAAGACATTACGAGACTCCCCATGTTAACAATGCGAGGCCGACCACTCGTAGGGTTAACCAACCGAGGGGGAGTGTGCTAACCAGGAATCTAGGACCCAAAGTCGATTGGGTTCCTAAGGCGACTTAATTTTGTTTTGCAGGAATGTCCAAAGGCCACCAAAACGCCAATCTGATATTTGGACAGTGGATGCTCCCGGCATATGACTGGGACAAGAAGCCTGCTGCGTGATTACACTCCCGTCGAGAATGGACCCAAAGTCATCTTCGGAGGGTCAGATCGAGGAGTCACCAGAGGTTACGGTATGATTTCCAACGGTATAATCTCTATCACCGACGTGGCTTATGTTGAAGGGTTAAACCATAACCTAATCAGCGTAAGTCAGTTATGTGACAAAGGTTATGACGTTAAGTTCTGCAAGGATAAATGTCTGATAATTTCACGTACCTCTTCTGAGACGGTATTATCAGGCATTAGGAGCAGAAATATCTTCTGCTTAGATTTTCTTAGTATAGATTCATATACCCCCATATGCCTTGTGGCAACAGGCAGTGCATCTCTTTGTGAACAATGGCACAAGAGATTGACACATATTAATTATAAGACAATTAGTATGCTATTTTCTAAGAATTTAGTAAGAGATGCTCCCAGTATCAAGTGCATCAAGGATAGCCCCTGTCATGCATGCCAGATGGGCAAACAGACACGGGCTACCTTTAAGAGCATTGCAGACAAAGACTCTTCCCGATGTCTTTACCTGTTACATATGGACTTGTTTGGTCCAATGCAAGTTCATAGCTTGGGAGGCAAATCATATACGCTAGTGATAGTTGATGATCACTCTCGGTTTACATGGGTGTTCTTTTTGAAACGAAAGTCAGATACTTTTGACATCTTCACTAATTTTGTCAAGCAGGTTCAGAATGAATTTAACTGCTCCGTGGTCAAAGTCAGAAGTGACCATGGAACAGAATTCGAATCTGGTGCTATGACAGAATTCTGTGAAGAACACGGTATCTTTCATGAGTTTTCCTCCCCACACACTCCTCAGCAAAATGGGGTTGTGGAGAGGAGAAATAGAACTCTCATTGAAGCCTGCACGACAATGCTGAAAGACGCCTCTCTCCCGGAATACTTCTGGGCAGAGGCTGTCAATACAGCGTGTCATGCACAAAACCGAGCATTGATCAACAAGCATCATCGTAAGACGCCCTACGAGCTACTGAAAGGCAGGAAACCAACCATGTCCTACTTAAGGATTTTTGGTTGCCGATGCTATGTACTAAATAATGGGAAGTACCCGCGTACTAAATTCGGTGAAAAATGCTTCGAAGGCATATTCATGGGCTATAGTTCCCATAGTCGGGCATATAGGGTCTTCAATAAGAAAACCCTAGTGGTAGAAGAATCAATAAATGTTGTATTTGATGAAGGAAGTTTGCTTCACAGCAACTCTTCCAATAGTTTTCTTGAAGATGCAGGTGCACGATTGAAACAGCTGAGTCTGGATGAGCCCGCTAAAGATGACACTCCTAAGTACGTCAAAGTGTCCACCTCCACGTCATCTGAAAATGTCGAAGATCAAGATGAATCAAATCTCTTGGAAGAAAGAGAAGCCCAAGAAGTAGTTGAAGCTCCAGACGCCAGACTTCTAGAGCTCCGTCACGTGAGGGATCATCCTAGAGAACAGATCATCGGGGATCCTCGTGTCGGCGTCAGAACTCGAAGAGGTACAACTAACGAAGTATTGCATCTAAGCTTCCTGTCACAGGTAGAGCCAAAGAAGTTCGACGAGGCGAACAAGGATGCGGCATGGATTCTGGCCATGCAAGAGGAACTACATCAATTCGAACGGTGCAAAGTTTGGACGCTGGTTCCCAGACCATACAAGCAGAATGTGATCGGCACAAAGTGGATCTTCAGAAACAAGCTGGATGAACATGGTGTCATTGTAAAGAACAAAGCCAGGCTGGTGGCTCAAGGTTACCGACAGGAGGAAGGGATTGATTTCGACCAGACCTTTGCACCAGTAGCAAGGCTGGAGGCAATCAGGGTGTTCCTGGCGTATGCTGCAGTCAAAGGATTCACAGTCTATCAAATGGATGTGAAATCGGCATTCCTGAACGGAGACCTGAAAGAGGAAGTATACGTCGCTCAACCCCCAGGTTTTGTCGATCCTACGTTTCCCAATCATGTTTATTTTCTTAATAAGGCCTTATATGGGTTGAAACAAGCTCCACGAGCTTGGTATGAGACTTTATCTAGTTTTCTTCTTGAGAACAAGTTCTCCAGAGGTAAAATAGATAAAACATTGTTTCTCAGGGAAGTCAAAGGCAAGATTTTGCTGGTGCAAATCTATGTCGATGACATAATATTCGGCTCAACGGACAACAATCTTTGCAAAATATTTTCTAAACTTATGCAAGGAAAGTTTGAAATGAGCAGTATGGGAGAGCTTAAGTATTTCTTAGGCCTTCAAGTGAAACAGTCTGAGGATGGAATATTCATCTCTCAGACGAAGTTCACAAATGAACTCCTTAAGAAATTCGGAATGGAGAGTGCAACCTCTATGAGGACTCCAATGGGATCCACCATGTCTCTGGATAAGGATGAGAAAGGTAAACCTTTCGATGAAACCAAATACAGAAGCATCATTGGATCCCTGCTCTACCTTACTGCTAGTAGACCGGATATTATGTTCTCCACATGTGTCTGTGCCAGATATCAGGTGAACACTAAGGAATCTCACCATGTCGCTGCAAAGCGAATTCTAAGATACCTTAAAGGTACTCCTAATCTTGGCTTGTGGTACCCGAGAAACAATGATGTCGAGCTAATAGGCTTTTCAGATGCTGATTTTGCAGGGAGTAGGGATGACAGGAAAAGCACTTCCGGGACGTGCCAATTCCTCGGAAGAAGGCTTATCTCATGGAACAGCAAGAAGCAGAACTGTGTGGCTACCTCCACAGCAGAATCTGAGTACATCTCCGCAGGCAGCTGTTGCGCACAACTCCTTTGGATCCGAAATCAGTTGCCCGACTACAACCTTCAGTTCAAGGAAGTTCCTATGTACTGCGACTCCTCCAGTGCTATTGCCATTGCCAACAATCCTGTCTCGCACAGCAGAACGAAGCATATTGAAGTGCGCTACCACTTCATTCGGGAGCACGTGGAAAACAAGGACATCTCTCTCTGTTATGTCCCCACGGACAGGCAGATTGCTGATATATTCACAAAGCCCTTAGACGAGGCAAAGTTCAATCTTTTCAAGACTGAATTGGGGATGCTCAATTATGAAGAATGAAGACTACAGAAGCTTCCGACCCGTGCATGATCTGAGGGGGAGCTAAGGGCCAAAGGTTACTGACCCCGATTTGTCGAAGCCGAAAAGGGGGAGATTACCCTCTCGGGGTCAAGGCTAAGGTGGCTCCAGCTTGCTCCCAAGCAATCGGTATTGGTAAGGGATGACTCCACTTAATGATGTTAAGTTTATGGCTTTCAGTTGCTTTCCTTTCCATTTGCTCTATTCACCTTAGCTTGTAGGGTTTAGGCTTCTTCAAATAGGGGGAGATTGTTGGGTATTGTATCCACAATGTACCTGATTTGAAGAAGTCTCTGGACAAGCTAAGGTCAATAGACTATGTATTTGATAAACTTTTTCAAGTTGTACTTGCAGTTTCTCCACGCTAAGTGCACACCAATGTCAAGGTGCAGTAGGTCAATATACACGGGTCTGCACGACGTAATCCCTCGTTGAGCAGATCAGTGTGTTGGCCTATGTGTACTCTCTCTATTGGAGTGCACTTGCTTTCAAGTACAAGGCCGTTCATATGCAAGCAAAAACAAGGAGCATGGAGGATCAAGGAGCAGCTCCTAGGTGGAAGACGAAAAATCGTCCAAGGAAAATTCGACGAGAATCACCAAGTGATCCTCGCCGAATCGACGAGAATCATCAGTGATTCTCGCCGACTCCTTCTGGCCATCTCAAAATGGTGCCAAGTAAGATTCGGCGAGAATTACTTGTAATTCCCGCCGAACCAGTGGCCAAGCAGCCCATGTACACAAAGTAAAATTCGTTGAGAATCAATAAGTGATTCGACGAGAATCACAAACGATTCTCGACGAATCGTCGAGAATCACTTGGTGATTCTCGCCGATTCGTCGAGAATCGCCTGCGATTCTCGCCGAATTTTCCTTGGCGTTTTCTCTGGAATTTCCTGAACCAGATTCTGCCTTTGGACCAGTTTGAACCGGATTCTGCTTTTGGACTAGTTTGAACCGGAATTTGGGGATTTCTTTTGTGGGTCCCACAAACGGTCAAAATTGCTGTATCTTCAGGGTATAAATACATGAGTATTTTGAACAGTACACAGACAGAAAAATACGCCGAGCTCACGGAAACCCTAAGATCGCGAAATCTTTCCGCCGCCTCCGTCGCCGCTCGCGCAAGTCCGTCGCCGCCACTGATCGATCTTCTTCCCGATCTCCGGCGACAGTAGCTTAGCAAGGCTTGAGTCTCACGCGTCTATCCAGAGATCCTTTGTCTCTCGATTTGTTGATCGGAAAAACTTCCCATCCGAATCGATCGAGACGACCGATCCTCGTGTGACCGTTGGTAGACCGAGCTTGCTTCGCAACGAAGTTTGGATCTCCAAGTTCAGCAGCTGCTCTTCATCGTAGCCGCCGATCCCGAAGCTAGCCGCCGCTCGTGTGCCGCCGCCGGTTCCGGGGAAATCCTCTCCAAGAGAGACCAAGGTCGTAGACTCTTCATCTACTTCAAGAACACGTCGTCGAACAAAGAGGAACACCGTAGTCTCCAAGAGAAGTTTGTATTACGTGTACATTCTACATTTATTTTATTGTAAAGGAACTTTTGTTCCGTGTTGTAAGGGTTGGGTGCAACCCGTTTTGTGGGAGTGTTGACTCTCACGTGTGGAAGGGCTCCTTCCGTTAGTGCAGGGATTGGATTTCAATCCCGTTGGAGAAGTGACCGAGTCGTCCCTTGTTGGGGAGATAGGTCGTAGGGGGAAAGTGGATGTACCCAAGTCGGAGAACCACTATAAATCTGCTGTGTATTCTGTGTGCTGTGGTTTTTGTTTTTATTGTGCAGGTACATCCGTAAATTCTGCAGAAGAACCACACGTCACCTATTCCCCCCCCCATAGGTGCACATAGTTGACACTAGGTGGACTTTCAGACCATACCTTGGGTAGAGGATCAGCAGGGCGGGTAGGACAATCAGTGCCTTGTTGGCCCCGGTTGGCTCTTTAGCTGTTTGGACAGCCCGGGTGGTCGTTGGCGGAACCTGCGCAACACCACAAAGGTTCATGATAACATCGATTGAACCTGGGACAAAAGGTTGTGCAGTATGGCTGAGCGGAGAAGGGGAATTGGTAGCATGTTGTCCATCGGGGCAAGGTGAGTTCACTGTGGCAATTTGTCGAACACCTTGAGAGCTAGCAGCCTGATTAGGCAAAACCTGATTATCAATATATTGATGGGCTTGAGGCGATGAAAAGTTCACAGAAATATTATCTATAGCAGCATGAGTACCGCTGGAATTGCTAACAGATTTCTCAGTGTCATTACCTCGAACACCAAATATGCAGCTTGAAGAGCTGACAGAATTTGCAGACTTTTCAGAGCCCCAAAAGCTATCCGAATCAAATTCTTGAGAACTATCTGAGCCAGGATTAGCATTCGAATTTGGAGCCCCGGAATGCTCGAATAGATTCAAGGAAACATGGTCAGAAGAAAATAACTTTTTGTTTGCAATAACTGGAGCCCGGATGGATGCCACTAGGGCCTGAACGGGGGAAGGAGATCTTCTTGATGCAGCACCACCAAGCACAGAATGCTGATTTAGAGAAGTAGAAACAGGCTCGCTGTCAACAAGAACCTTTCGGTTCTTCTTCTTCTTGCCCATTACGCTGCCACCACCGCTCCAAACCCGCACAGCACGCCGCCACCGCGCAACCCACACCCGCACAGCGCCGCCACTGCAGCACCTGCACTACGCCGCCATCGCAGCACCCCACACACAGACCAGCAGCACGCCACTCTCGCTGCACGCCCCCGCCGGCAGCACGCCGCCACCGCCGCACAGCACCGACACCTCCCTCACTTTCTCTCTCTAGGAAGCTCTCTCCAATCTCTAGAAACACTCCCTTGGAAAGTTTTTGGGTTCCATGATAAATGCATTAGCATCAAAAGGAAAGTTTTTGGGTTCCTTGAGGAGTATGGTCGCAAGGATGAAACTTAAAGGTATTAACGGAAGGGCACCACCAGGAGTGGAGTCTGCGGCTTAATTTGACTCAACACGGGAAAACTTACCAGGTCCAGACATATTAAGGATTGACAGATTGAGAGCTCTTTTTTGATTCTATGGGTGGTGGTGCATGGTCGTTCTTAGTTGGTGGAACGATTTGTCTGATTAATTCCGTTAACGAACGAGACCTCAGCCTGCTAACTTGCAACCCTTGATAAGTCAACCATCCAATGTCCTCATCACCAACTGAGCTGTGGCTGGCTTTGGCTGCTTTGTTGAGCCACATGCCAATGAATCGAGGGCTCCAAGTGGGCCATTTTTGGTAAGCAGAACTGGCGATGCGGGATGAACCGGAAGTCAGGTTACGGTGCCTAACTGCGCGCTAACCTAGAACCCACAAAGGGTGTTGGTCGATTAAGACAGCAGGAAGAGTTCATGTTATTGCCTCAAACTTCCGTGGCCTAAGCGGACATAGTCCCTCTAAGAAGCTGGCCGCGCAAGTTGAACTCCGCATAGCTAGTTAGCAGGCTGAGGTCTCGTTCGTTAACAGAATTAACCAGACAAATCGTTCCACCAACTAAGAACGGTCATGCACCACCACCCATAGAATCAAGAAAGAGCTCTCAATCTGTCAATCCTTACTATGTCTGGACCTGGTAAGTTTCCCCGGGTTGAGTCAAATTAAGCCGCAGGCTCCACTCCTGGTGGTGCCATTCCGTCAATTCCTTTAAGTTTCAGCCTTGCGACCATAATTTCACGGAACCCACGGGAACCCAGGGAGTGTCTCTAGAGAGTGGAGAGAACTTCCTAGTGAGAGAAAGTTAGGGTGCAGTGGCGGCGTTGCTGCGTGTGGAGGGGGGTGCGGTGGGGCGCGGTGGCGGTGTGGGTGCGCACAGCTGCGGTGGTGGGCGTAGCGGCGGTGGCGTAGCGGCGGTGGCGTAGCTGGTTCGACGTGCAGAGTTGCTGCTCTTGGCGTTTTCTCCTTGTGCAGGGAGTTTTGTCCCGTCAGTTTTGGTGCTGCTCTTTGGGGCTTCGGCCCTTAAATCTAGTTTATTTCTATGGGAAAAAAGAAGAATCGTAAGACTCTTCTTCCTGAAAAGCTTTTCAAGGATGTGCAGGATGTTTCCAGCTCTGCCATTCCGCCATTAATGGCTGCCCAGCTTGCTTCAGGAAAAAAGGTACTTTCCAGCCAGGTAAACCTATCGCCTAGCTCAGCTCCGCCTGATGATGATGTGTTGCTCGAGGAGGATGGCTCATCCTGCTCGGAATCTAAACGCTTCTCAGCGAGTGATGCTGAGTCTGAATAGGACAGCTCAGAAAATTCTGCATGTTCCAGGAATTCTACAAGCTCGGAAAATTCTGCTAGTTCAGTTAACCGCACACAAAGTGCCGCACACAAAGTGTTCGACAAAATGCTGCTGAGAAATCTCCTTCCCCTAAAGCCCAGCAACCAAATGATAACCACTCCCCGCTAAACCACGCTGCAAAACCTTTCATCCCAGGCTCAATTGAGGCCATGATGAACTTGTGTGGAGTCGCATCTGATGCCCAACAACCAGAGTTTGTCGCAGCTCAAGCTAGAAAAATTCCTGCAAGTAGCAAAGCTCCTCTCCCTACACTTGATGTTCAGCAATCAGAATTTTATGATGATGGAATTGTAACTCTGGATGATGAGGAAGCTGCCAGCATTGAAGCTGAATTTGAGAATGCTCTGGTTGGCAGAGCCGTGGGGGCTAACTTCCGCTTCGAATGGCTCTCTGCCCAGCTCCGCTTAAAGTGGGGAGGACTTGATGGTTTCCAGGTATGTGACCTTGGCGAAGGATGTTTCTTATTGAAGTTTGCCAAAAGAGTGGAAAAACTGGTAAATTCTTCCAAAAACTGACCTATGAAGGCATCGGCTCGCTTTGCACTGCATGTGGGTTTGCTTACCATGGAGATGCTGCTTGTGCAATTCCCATTTCCAAGAAAAATGCCGATGTACGGAATCCTCAGGATGGTCTAGATGACTGGACTCTTGTGCTACAGCGGAAACCACAACCAAAGCCCAAAGATAACAATGCCTCGCTGACTGCAAACCGACAATGGAGGAAAGTTGAGAAACCGGCTGCCTCGGGCGTAGCACATGATGCAGCCAAAGATTTTCCCCCTGCCAATATCTCCACCCTTTCCTCCCCCAACGTTGGTCTTCCCCCAGCGGCGGAGGTGATTTCCTAGCCCCAGATTGTCGTCCCCAACATTGTTGAGAAGGAGAATGACCTCATTCTCAGCCAAAAGCAGCCAGCAAAGGAAGCGCCAGATCCATGTATTAATTTAAGTAATATTGCAACTGCTGTAGTTGCTGAAACGCAGCCAAGATCTCCCACTATAAAGCCTCCCACAAGGTCCAGGAGCAGTGTTTTTTCAGCTTGGGACAGGGAGGGACAGTTGGCAGCGGGGGCCTCCCCTACCAAACTATGACAAAGATAATATTTTGGAATTGCCGGGGAGCAAGCAAGCTCACTTCCCGGGCATATTTGGAAGAGCTTGTCCGTTCGCATAATCGCATAGCTATTGTTTTTCTTGAAACCCGACGCCAAGCCCGCCCGATAGCTGTTGTTCACAGTCCGTCCTCCCTCAATGTAAGAACCTATCATATGCATGGCCAACCATATATGCAACCCGCTACAACTCCCATCAATGCATTACAAGATGCATCTCACGGTAACTGGGCATCTACATGTAACCCACTTTTTACTTGGGTGCCCCACCCCGCTGGATGGATCAACGTAATTTTTGATGGATCGGTAATGGAGAATAACAATGCCGACTTCGACTGTACATATTGTGATCTTTGGGGATGCTTGCTTGCAATCACGGGTGCGCCTCACCGAAGTAGACCGATATGTATGACCGATTTCCATGCTATAATGGCTGCTCTGAAGCTTGCTACTCAATTTCCCGCCGAATTCGTTGATGTTATTTCGGAGGGTGACCGCAAAGATGCATATTCTACTCTTCGTCGAATGCTCTTCGGTCGTTGTTTTGGTAATCTTGAAGCTGAAATGGCCCGCCTCCTTCCAATGTTAACCGGAAGGCAAACTCGGCGTCCAATCATGTTTTTAAGAATTGTTCTAATGAGATCAAGTGGGAAAGGGGTATGCCCCTTACCACGTCGCTTGCACATCTCTTGATACATGATGTCATCCCTATGTAATTTTTATTTACCTGCACTTTTATTATATATATATTAGGCCACGACCAAATTCACGGAACCCAAAAACTTTTGGGAGGCTCTTCATTTTTGCCATCTTGTTTCTCTCTCTTGTGTTCTTTCTAGTGTGAGAAGGTGTGGGTACGGGGGAAGGCCGGTGGTCTTCCCCCTCCTTGTTGGGGGAGGTGGAGATCCGGTGGTTTCTTGTGCTGGCGGGTTCGGCCTGGAAGGTGGCCAGATTAATCCGGCGGGTTTGAGTGGGTTTTGTGGCCTTTCGGGAAAGCTGCAGGCTTCGGATAAGACAGCGGTGCTGTCAAATCCAGCTTGGCGTACCCCGCAATCCAGAAGCTGGGGCGGGTTTTTTAATGATTCCGGGGTGGAATCTGGAGCCATTTTGCCTGGCACGCCTTCGGTGAAGCTGCCGGCGAAATCTCCTCCGTCTACCCCCGCGGTGTTTGTGCCTGATGGTCATGGAGCGGTGGCGGCGCGGGCTCTTGCTTCGTCGACGGCGGTGGTGGATCCGGTTGCTCCCTTGGCGGCGGCGACTTTTACTACCAGTGGTGGAACGGGTGCCTCTTCTTCGACAACGCCTGCATCAGGTTATAACTGTGGCGGAATGGATGGCCCCTCCCCGGTGAAGGCGATGGATTTCTGCAGATCCAGTACAAGTGGTGGCGATTTGAAGACTCCGGGACCTGGTTGCTCTTCCCCCGCGGTGTTTAGTGCTCGATCTTGGCAGCAGGGCCCTGGATCTGGCTCACGAAGCATTGATGTGTTTGCAGGAGGAAGCGTAGTTGGGCCTGTGGGGATACCTCCCCATGCTGGAAGTGGGATGAAGGCTGGTCACCAAGCTGGGACAGCATTTAATGGGCACGCAAGGGAGAGTTTGATGCAGGAGACTATCGAGAGTCGGGTTGAGTCTGCTAAGCCTTCCTGCGCCAACAGTTTTGGGGCTTTGGCACCGCTTGAGCCTGAACCAATGACCGAGGAGGTGGATTTGGGCCATGCGACTGAACTTCCCGTGGGGAGCTCTGGTTACCCCGTGGTGCATGGGGTGCAGACCCCCGTTGGTGAGTGTCCTGTTAGTGTGGGCACGGTGCCGGGCCAGCGCGCTACTCCGCATAGGAGCCACCCCGACACTACTAAATTGGGTGTGGACTTGGGGCTGAAGAGGGGCCGGAAGCCGCTGGGCAGGGCCCACTTATTTGCTAAGGCAGCCCGGCTTGAACTGGAGAAGCGACGAAATGCAACAAATTTTAAAAGTTGGCGGGGGGGGGGGGGGGGGGGGGGGGCGCTTCAGTGCGGCAGGGGAGGCGAGGCGAAACCTCTACGAACGGCGGGGACGCGTCCCCGAAGGTTCCCCATGTCTAACATCCTCTTTTGGAATTGTCGGGGGATGCGCAAGAAGGGTACGCGCAACTATCTCCGTGACCTCATTCTCCAACATAAGCTGGGCCTGGTGGGATTACTTGAGACTAAGGTAGAGGGCATCTTGCGTGCGGAGGTGGATAAACTTGCAGGTCGGGGCTGGGACTTTTTCCATCAGCCGGCGGCTGGGAAGTCGGGGGGCATTTTGGTGCTCTGGAGGACTGCGAATGCCCGGTTTGAGGTGATGGAAGCGGGGCCGCAATGGGTGGTGGCTGGGCTGAGTTCTTGGGCCTCCTCAACGTGCTTGTAACTTTTATCTACGCCAATAAGGACCCTTACGTTAGTCGGGGAATTTGGTCTGCTTTGAATGGGTGGTTGTCCGGTTCCCTCCCGGCTTTTGTGGGGGGCGACTTCAATTGCATCCTAAGACCTGAGGAGAAGATGGGAGGCAAGGACTTTGTGTATTCGGCATGTGCGCGTGAGATAGAGGAGGCTTTCACCTTAGCGGACCTGCGGGAAATTGACTTTGTTGGGCTACGATACACCTGGTGCAATAACCAACCAGGGGTGGGACGCATTTGGATTAGGCTCGACCAGATTCTGACCAATACCGAGTGTTGGGAGCTGCTGCCTTTGGCTCGGGTGCGTCATCTCAACCGGGTTGACTCTGACCACTGTCATATTCTGCTACCCCTGGTGGACTCTGGCGGACAACCCCGGCGCGCGTGGATGCGAATTGAAGATACCTGGCTTTCCTTTCCTGCGGCTAGAGGTGTGGTCCAAAAGAACTGGCGTAGTTGTGGACCTGGACAAACAAAAGGCTGTTTATGAGGCTGAGGTTGCTGAACTGCATGCCCGGGAATGTCGAGGGACTGAGTGGTCCGAGGTTGATGCTGCTACGCTGATTGACAAGGTAAAGTCTCTCTCGGTTACCTTATCTCGGTTAAACTCATGGTGGCTCCTGAGAGCGAAGGTTCGGTGGATTCAAGAGGGCGATGCTAATACTACCTACTTCCACTCTATGGCCTCGGCCCGGCGGCGGGAGAATCGAATTCTTCAAGTTGAGCTCAGAGGATCCTGTGGTGATCGAGCAGTCCTTTGTTCAATTTTTTGCCCAAAAATGGCGGTACGACCCACCTGTTCTGGAGGGGTGGCCTTCCTTGGAATACCGGGCTGCGTTTCTCCCCCAATTTGAGGTGGATCTACTTCAAGAGGTCACCGATGCAGACATATGAACTGTGGTTTGTGCTCTCAAGCCTAACCGGGCTCCGGGCTGGGATGGTATGACTGCCTCTTTTTTCCAAAAATTTTGGGATGTCGTGGGTTTGGATGTGTGCAGGGCGGTAAAGGAGTTTTTCATTACGGGGATCATGCCAGCGGATTGGAAGAAGACCGTGGTGGTGCTTATCCCCAAGGTGGCACATGCTGATAGACCGGAGAAGTTTATGCCCATTAGCCTATGTCAGACGGTCTATAAAATTGCGACCAAAATTCTGGTGGGTCGATTGAAGAATGTCCTCCCACGCCTCATCTCTCCGGAGAAAGGTGCTTTCGTCTCGGGCCGGAACATCTCCCACCAATGTCTCCTCGCTCAAGAGGTGATTAACAAGTTGCGGGTTTCCACTTCCAAAGAAGGTTTTCTCGCTGTCAAGGTGGACATGGAGCAGGCGTACAATCGTATGAGTTGGCAAACGCTTGAGCAGGTGCTTACCCGCTTTGGTTTTCCGGCCCGGTTTAAGAACTGGTTGCTCCAATGTGTCCAGGCGCCGTCCTACTCCTTGTTGATCAATGGTCGTGCATCCAATTGGATTGAGGGAGCGTGTGGTTTTCGACAAGGTTGCCCGCTATCTCCCTATCTCTTCATTTTATGCTCCGAATTGCTGTCCTCCGCCATCCATGCGTCGAGAGCGGCTTTGGGGTTCCCTCTGTCCTCGGGTGGTCCCCATCTTTCTCACCTTCTTTATGCCGATGATGTTCTCCGCTTTGCGCGGGAAACTTCGGCGGCGGTGCGGGAGGGCTCTCGGTTGCTGGAAGCATACTGTAGATGGACTGGACAGCGGATTAATAAGGCTAAATCTATGGTGCTGGTTAGCAAGGTGATTCCCGGGTGGCTTGGGGACCGGTGGGCCCGCAAAATGGGTTTCCGGAAAGTTGCCAGACGTTCACGAACAGCAGTTTATAATCCTTGTATACATAAGAGCTGCAGCCTTGCCAAATGGAGCCTTAATTATATTGGCTTGGAATTGACTGAAGTTGGCTTTATGATTATGCTAATAACAAACTCTGTTACATCACCGTTACAAAACCATATATTAAATGACTCATAAAACTAGAGTAAAATAGCAATATTGTGACCCCTCGATATTTATTTATTTATTTATTTTTATTGAAAAATAAGTACGGAGAAGTTGGTCAACCCAAGTGAAGGGTCGCCTAACAAACATTTTTGAATTAATTTCACGAAAAACCCAGAATGATTAAAAACTAATTGAGGACCGAGCAGTCTCGGCGGATATTTCCCAGCGGTGCGCGGGTCTTCACGCCGACCTGGCCGAGATTGGTCATGGCGGTGACGAAGGCGCGGCTGAAGGCGGCGGAGTTGGCAGCCCAAGTGTTGACGGTGGGTCGGGAGATGCCGTCTTCGGCGAGGGTTTGGTCCGAGGTGAGGAGCCCCATCCGCAGTTGCAGGTTGCGGAAATACTGGTTGTCGAAGGTGCGCGGCGTGATGGGGTCCAGTTCGATGGCGACGCTCGGGTCCACGTTGCGAGGGCACTCACTTTGTAGTTGGGCCGCATATGTCCGGTTCAGGGTCGGGTCGATAGCACCGGCCTGACCCCCAAAGTCATAGATGCGGTTCGAAAATCGGTTGCAGTGCGAGAATCCAACTGTTGTTTGTTTTTGTGGTTGTTTTTGTCTTCTCTGTGGTTCCCTCCCCCTGTATGTTCTTTTTATTTTTGTTAATGCAATTGCAAATTTCAAGAAACCCAAAAACTTTTTTCTCATTTTCTCCATCCTGATTCTCTCTTGTTTGCTTTCTAGCGTGAGAAGGTGTGAGTATGGGGGAATGTCGGTGGTCTTCCCCCTCCGTGCAGGAGGGGGAAAGTGAGGGGGGGAGGTGAAAATCTGGTGGATAAATGTGCATGCAGCCTCAGAAAGGTGAGGGGCTGGGTGGATCCGACGGGTTTGAAAGCTGAATGTGGCTTTTCGGGCAAATTCCAAGACAATGACCCGACAGCGGTGCTGTCAAGTCCTGCTTGGCGTGTCCAGCAAGCAACCTGCAAGGGTGGCTTTTTGAATGACTTTGGGGCGGGATCTGCAGTTATTTCCTCTGGCAAGCTTTCGGTGAAGGTGTCGGAGATCATCTCCACTTCGCCATCGGGGCTCTGCGCGTTGAACGACGATGGATCTACGGCGGCGCTGGGCGGTTCTACCTCAAATGCTGCGGTGGTTGGCCGTCCGTCGAAGAAGATGGCGGATCTGGGCCGATCTTATGCTGGAAGCGGAGACGCTAGCACTGCCGGAGCGGGAGCGCCAAAGGAGGCCGGATCTGGCCTTTGCAGCACAGATCTGGGTGGATCTGCCCTTTCCGGCGGTGATGCGAAAGGCTCCCGGGCCAGAGCTGGCGTGACGACACCGCCTTCCGGGCTGGAGGATGGTTGCGCCGACCCGGTGGCGGCGGCTCTGCGCGGATCTGGAGTTCCTGGTGGCGGTGCTGGGTCTTCCTGGCCCAGATCTGGTGAAAGTTTCTCCTCGGCAATGATGGTGGTCAGCAATGGCGCTGTGTTGGTGGAGCAGATGGAGGTGTCTGCGGATTTTGGGTCTGCGCTGGATTTACCCGCTACGGGTGGGGTAGATCTGGGTCCGGCGGTCGGTGGTTCGTCTCCCCAGAAATCCCGATCGGTGCGAGCATGTATTTCTAAAACCCCCAGGGAGAGTCTGGATGTGTGTGCAGATGTTGTGGTGGCTGATGCCACTGGCAATGAACCAAGTGGTTGAAGGTTCATTGACAGCGGGCACCAGTGGTGAGCCAAGGGTGTTTGGCAGCTCGTCATCGCTGGTGGCGGCTGGATCTGGCCTGGGGACTGCTGACCCAAGCAATGTAATTATTTTTTCAAACACGGCGCTGGCGGCTGCTGGGTCTGGAGCACGGCCATTGACGCAGTGTCTGGAGACAACTGGTGCGCTGCAACTGGAGGACATGGACGACGGGGCTGAGCTGGATGATGCAGAACTAGATGCCATGGAGGAGGCTTTCGATCCACTTGCTGGCGGCGCGGCCACGACGCAGCAGACCCAGCCTGCCAACGTTGTTGTGAATGTGATTGAATCATGTAATGCAGTCCCTGGTCAAGCTCCACTGCCGACAAGCCTTGCTGCTCCTTGTGTTGGTGCTAATGGTGTTGATTTGGGTATGAATTTTTGGGATGGTGTTGGAGGTCCTGCTGCTGGGTGGTTTTTTGCGAATCATCATTTCGCCCAGCAGGGGGCCTCCATGGTGGCAAGGCCTTCACCGGCATCCCGGCCGCCGGTACAATCTTCTGTTCCGCCGTCCGGGTTGCTGGCGGCGCTTCTAATGCTTGGGCAAAACTTCCACCGCTGCCCCTCAAGCTCTTGGAGGAAACAAAATTTTTTTTTGATGAAGATGATGATGTTGTGTTGATGGACGATGCTGTTGCGGAAAAATTTATCACCCAGTTCGAATGCGCCATCATTGGCAGGCTCTTAGGACGCAAAATTCCACCTCATGTCTTGGCATTCGAACTGCGGCGACGCTGGGAAAAATATGGGCACTTCAAGCTCACGGTGGTTAATTCGAAATGCTTTCTTTGTGTTTTTGAGTCCACGCTGCTTCGTGACGAAATACTGCGGAATGGGCCTTGGCAAATTGGGGGCTTCATTCTGGGTTCGGACGTGTGGACTCCTGACTTCCACCCTGCTAGGTTACCGGCAGTCACCACCCCGATCTGGATTCGGCTTCCAAACCTTCCTTTGCCGTTCTGGGACCCAATTAATATTGGTCGGATTGCAGCCGAGGTGGGGGAGCCGTTGTGGATTGACGGAATGACCAATTCGCTCGGGCGAATTGAATATGCGCGCGTCTGTGTCAAGGTTAACCTCGCTAGACCATTACCTCTCGGTGTTCGGGTTAAGAGCCGCTTCCAAAATTTCTTCCAAAAAGTTGAGTACAAGGGGCTTAAGATTCTATGTTTCCAATGTGGGTGTGTTGGTCATAGAGCGGAGGAATGCCCCTCTCGGGCTACCAATGTCGGTTCTGCTCACTTGGGGACTGCTCCGCGGTCAGTCGCACCGCCTGCCCAACCGTCGGTGGCGGCGCCCGCGAATGGCGGCGACATGATGATCTGCACTACTGAGGTGGTGGTTGGCACCTCAGGGGGTTGCAGTAGGAGCAACAGAGTGATGGATTCGGTTACTACAGAGGAAGTGGGCTACGACGAATGGACCCGGGTGCAACGCAGGCCTAGACCTGCTGATAGCAAGAGTGACGTTGTTTCAGCTCTTCTGATGGCCCCCGGGCTGGATGGGACCATGGATGATGAAAGGGGAAACTAGATCTGATATACTCTAGAGGGGGGGGTGAATAGAGTATATGGTGCTTTTTAAAACATAAGGAAAAACTTTTGCAAAGCTTTACAACAATTGTTGTAATGAGTGTAAGCAGGGAAGCAAAAATAAAATAAACCACAAAACTAAGCTATGCAGAAACTAAGCACAAGAAGATCTAGGCCAGAAACAAAAAGAAAACATGCAAAACCAGATGACACAAGGAAATATAGTGGTTCCCCAACTTGGGTACATCCACTCTTCTACCACCCTAGGTAGGAATCCACTGCAGGATGAGTTAATCAGGTGTCCTGGGCACCAATGAGCTTTTGATAAGGTGCTCAAAAACCAACACAGATTTTTTGATCAGGTGTCTTGCCACCAATGAGCTTTTGACAAGGTGCTCAAAAACCAGATTCAAACTTTTGAAGGGAGTTTGAAAAACCCTTTACAGAATGGGGTTGAGAGAGTGATGGCAGTCTTCTCTTTTTCAAACAACTGAGAAGACTATGTGGATTCAGTGATGTTGTCAAAGCTCCCCCTGAGTCCTTGAAATCTTCAGGAAGATGAGCTTTGCTGAGGGTGATAGGCCTTCAAAGATAGATCTCTAGCAAAAGATGATTTCAGCAAGCTGAAATGTTGAGTGTCTGGAGTCTTGAGATGATGTTGGCCTTGAACACTTGAGAGCTGAAGAGATCTGAAGAATGTTTGAAAGCTTGATCTCTTTTTGATGAGTGTTCTTCTGAATTCTTGTTGACAGAATATTTTTCAGAGTCTTGTATGTTGAGAGGTGTCCTTATTCTTGTCTATTCACTGTCTTTATTCAAAAACATTCTCTTTTATTCTCTGTCTCTGAATAGGATATTACTCTGTCAAAGATAGCCGTTGGTCTGCATTGATTACAGCCTTAATTGCATAATATGTTCTGAAGGAAAGTCCACTGAATTGTTCCTTGAAAAATTCCTTGAAACTTGCTCCAGAAGTAAATGAAAATGGCTGGCAGATCTTCTGAATTAAATGCAGAATAACTTCTATCTGATTTGAATTTGAATTCTGAAAGATAACTGAAATCGTCGAACTGAGCTCTGCTATCGTCGAGCTGAGCTCAGCGAACTGGAAAATCCAAGCAGCAAAGAAATCGTCGATCTGAGCTCAAAGATCGTCGAACTGAGCTCAGAGATAAGGATCCAGTGCAGAGTCAAAATCGTCGACCTGAGCTCAGCGATCGTCGAATGGAGCTCGACGATATTATGAGGGTTGAGCTCAGCGATCGTCGAATGGAGCTCGACGATCTGTCAATAGTTGAGCTAGACGATCGTCGACCGGAGTTCGACGAAACGTCGTGCTGAGCTCGACGATTTGGACTTGGTTTCCAGAAAAACTTGGGTCTTCAGAGCAGCTTCCAATCCTAACCTTCTAACCCTTAGACTCAATTCTAATTGACCTATAATCTATACAGAAGGTCAAAACATAAATTCCTAGAGACATAGTGATCCTGACCCAAATTAGTAATAGGGTGTTCCAACAATCTCCCCCTATTTGGGTTAGGAAAACTATTTACAGACATAGGAAAAACAAACAACATCATACAGAAAAATACAGAAAACAACAGAAGCTAGACATTACAGAACCATCACAGAGATATATAAAAGCATGATATCCAGAAGGCAGTCAGAGAAACCAAGAGTTATCACCTTACAGAGTTATTCCTTTTCTTTGCCTTTTACCATTTTAATTTCTCTGTTAGGATCTAAAGCTTGTTGTTTTGATCTGGTATCATCAGCTGCACCCAAATAAATTTGCTTTGATGCCCTGGGAACCACTGCAGCTGGATGCAATTCCATGTACCTGTCTGCATCAAAAAATTTGCTTGAAGCATATCTCTCTAATTCTTTCTGTCTTTGCTCTGACATGGTAGAGATATTGGAAGTGTCTAGCTCTTGTTCTTTTGCTTTCTTTATCTGATCCAAAGCAGCCAGCTCTTTCATTCTTGCAGTCCAAGCCATAGGATTTTTCTCAGGATCCTCAAATGGAACAGGTGGCTCATACCTGTTGGAAGTAGTATCTTGAGGAGTCCTGGCAGTCACAGTATCTTTGAGCTTGTAGGGAAAAGGACCAGAAGATGTGTCAGATGGAACATGTCCTCCCCTAGAGTAAGGGTGCTGCCTGGAGTGTCCTTTAGAGTAAACCTGAGTTTCTCTTTGGTTTCCCCTATATCCTCCCCTTTTAGAGTAAGAGCCCTAGAATGGCTTTCCCTTTGATATGTTCTTGCATGAGGTTGGTAGGGTGCCTGACTTCTAGCAGGGCCTGAACTTGCAGAGCTGCCACCAGCACCTGCATCAGGTGGAGGTGGTGGAGGAGGATGAGGGTGCTTGAACTGAGTGAGACCTTTTTCATACTTCCTCTTCTTTTTCATAGCCTTTAACTGGTTCTTAGAGAATTGCATCCAATGCTCAGAGATTGGGCAGTTGTGCAGAATATAGTAGGGAACATCATTATCATCTCTAACCTTGGCAGGAGGAACTCTCTTCAAACCTTACTTCTTGCCTTTCTTTTCTTTGCAATTGTGGCAGATGAGTCATCAGAAGCAGTGTTGTAATCCTCAGATTCAGAACTTTGTGCATCATACAAGGCATCAATCTTCTTCATCAAATCCTCTTTTAATTTAACAGCAGCTGATGGGGCAGAAGCAGAAGGGGCAGCAACAGGAGCAGCAGCAGATGTAACTATAGGTACTGGAGCAGCAGAAGAAACAACAGTGATTACTTCAGGCATGAGGGCAGCAGCAGCTTCAGAAACAACACCTTCTACAGCAGGCTCAAAAGCAACAGCCTCTGTCATCAAAAGTTCCTGGGATGAGGGTATATCAGAGACATTCTCTTCAGCAGCAGATATAACTCCAGAGGCAGATACAGCCTTGTCTTCAGCAGCAGCAGCAACATCATCAGAAACAGTAGTTACTGACAGAATAAAATCAGAAATGATTTTGGGGTCACAGCAAGAGAAGGGCACTAGAGCCTTGGACATATCTTCAGAGGGCTGGCCAGCATTGGGCTCTGGGAGGCAGCAGAAGTAAGCAGTATCAAAAGTAGATAGCAAAGACCTTAGGTCTATTGCTAGTACTGGTGTAGCAGGAGCAGCTGGAGCATAGGAGGCAGCAGGCACAGGAGCAGCAGCAGTAACAGCAGAAACAACAGCAGGGGCAGCAGCAGCAACAGCTTCATAGGGCATCTCCCCCTGCCTGGATGCAGATACCTGTGCATCAAGGCACACTGCTGGGGGTGCTGCTAGAGGAGGAAGGTAGGAGGAAAGCCTGGCAGAGAGAGCTGCCACTGATTGTTGTAGAGGAGCTAAAGAGGCCTCCATGAGAAGAGAGAGCCTAGGTGCAAGGAGCTCATACAACTGATCAGCAAGGGCTGGGAGATCTACATGCTCAATGAGAGGAGCAGAGGTAGAGGGTATTGGGATGGCTGAGGAAGCTGGAGGTGGAGGGCTGGATTGTGAAGGGATAGAGGGCTGAGGTGTGGGAATTGTGGAGATGGAGGACAAGGGTATAGAGATGGATGGAGTGAAGGATGGTTGGTCAAGGATATGGTGGAGGAGATCTTGGAAGGATGTTGAGGTGGAGGGAAAGTCTGGAGGAGAAGAGGGGGAATCATCCATGTAGGATTCATCCAGAAGTGTGAAGGATGGTATGGATGGGGATGAGGTGACATCTGGAGGTGGATATGAGAATAAGGGATGGAAGTGGTCTGCTGGTGGAGATGAGATGGTGGCTGGAGATGGAATAGAAGTTGGAGAGGGGCTGGAGATGGTAATGGTGGAGGTTGCTGGAGTGGTGATGGAGCTGGAGGTAGGGTTGAGCTTGGAGGAGGAGAAGCAGCAGCACTAGCAGCAGGCAGGTCCTCTGCAGGGGCAGAGGCCTGGGGTGGAGTGACTCTTAGAGTCCTGGTGCCTGAAGGGGCAGAAGAAGAGGGCCTGCTGGGCTTGGAGATTTGCCTGTCCCATTTCCCAAAAAGGGCACAGGTGAGTCTCTTGGAGGCATTGATGTGCACTCCAGAGGAGACTAGCAGAGAAGGGCACTTGGCCTGAAGGAAGACTCCCAGTATTCTTCCATAATTCACAAATGTTTTGTTTATCTTTTTCTTCAACAAATCAAAAAGACTTCTCCCCAGTTCAAGCTTTTTCTATCCACCAGAGCTCCCATGAGGCAGAGCTGATATCTGGAGATGGTGTCATGAGCAGAATGCTTGGCCAAGAGAACCTTGCCTACTACATCAGCCAGAAACCTGTATTCCACTGACAGGTTCCTCTTAAACAACTTGCTAGGGTTTCCCTCAGGATGACCCATCCTGGCAAGTACATCTGAGAATTCATCTCCAGAGAGTTCAGCAGAATCTTCACCATTCCTTAAACCAAAAACCTCTGTCAATACTGTTGGGGTCAGAGGTACCTGGGTGCCACCAATAGAACCAACTATGGTATTGTTGTCAAGGTTGTGGGCAGTGTAAACCCATTCTTTAATTTCATCAGATGCAAGTTTGATTCTGGTTGTCATCAGGGCAGATAGTTGCTGATCTTTGAATAAATTGAGAATATCCTGGAAGATTTGATCGGTTGTGTTGAAGGAGTCGAGATCGATGTCAAAGCCTGCATCAAATTTCATTGCAGCGAGCACAGCAACTGAAACGGCCATGGTACCTGCAAAAAATCAACAGACAAAACGACCAAGTGTAGAACTGCTTGGAGGGAAGAAAAGTTTGCAGAGAAATTGAAAGCGCAAGAGAGAACGACGACGAAAAAAGAGTTTTATATTAGGGTTCGACGCAGAAAAGGAAAGATCGTTGAACTCAGTTCGACGATCGAGGCTTCTAAAGGAATCTGAAGAGACTCCAAAATCGTCGATCTCCGTTCGACGATCTGGAAAGGCGTCGAGCTCCGTTCGACGATCGTTCAGTGAACAGAATCGTCGAGCGCCGTTCGACGATCGTTGACCAGAAGAGATAGTCCATACTATCAAAAGAACGCTGAACTCAGTTCGACGATTCAGGAAATCGTCGAACTCCGTTCGACGATCTTTGGGAAAATCGTCGAGCGCAGTTCAGAGATCAGAGAAATTTTAGACACTAAGGAAAATCAGAAATTTTGCCTAGTCTTGGTCAATTTTTGCTTTCAAAATCTTGGATATTATTTGAGACTTCCTCCATCTAACATTCCTAACTGATTTAGAAAGAAGGTGTGTTTCTTTTCATCCAAAGGCTTGGTGAAAATATCTCCCTTTGTAAATCAGTTGGGATATATTGCAGTTCAATTTTATTCTTTTCAACATTGTCCCTTAAGAAGTGATGCCTAATCTCTATGTGTTTTGTCCTACTATGGAGGACTGGATTTTGAGCTATGGAGATAGCACTTGTATTGTCACAAAAGATTTTTGACTTCTCTAAGTTGTAACCATAGTCTAGGAGTTGATTTTGAATCCACAGTATTTGTGAACAACAACTGCCTGCAGCCATATATTCAGCTTCAGCAGTTGAAGTTGACACAGATGTTTGTTTCTTGCAAAACCAAGAGACAAGTCTATCACCAAGGAACTGACAAGTTCCACTGGTGCTTTTCCTGTCAATTCTGCATCCAGCATAATCAGCATCAGAGAATCCAGTTAACTCAAATGCTGAATCTTTTGGATACCAGAGACCTAGATTTGGACAACTTTTAACATACCTAAGAATCCTCTTTACTAATGTGAGGTGTGACTCTCTAGGGCTAACTTGGAACCTAGCACATATACATGTAGCAAACATTATATCTGGTCTACTAGCTGTAAGATACAGTAAAGAGCCAATCATTGCTCTATATGTTGTCTGATCAACAGGTTTCCCATGTTCATCAGCATCCAATACAGCATTGGTAGGCATGGGTGTTTTCATGCAAGATGCCTCAGACATGCCAAATTTCTTAACCAGCTCATTAGCATATTTGGTTTGAGAAATAAAGATGCCTTCAGCATGTTGTTTGACTTGCAATCCTAGGAAGAAGGATAGCTCACCCATGCTACTCATCTCAAATTTAGAATGCATTAGGTTAGAAAACCTTCTGCATATTTTGAGTCAGTAGAACCAAAAATGATATCGTCTACATAAATTTGTACTAGTAGGGTATGGGACTTATGGGTTCTAATGAAAAGAGTTTGGTCTACTCTACCCCTTATAAAACCATTTTCCAAAAGAAAGCATGCTAGGGTCTCATACCATGCTCTAGGAGCTTGCTTGAGACCATATAATGCTTTATTTAATCTAAAAACAAAATCAGGATGAGTTGGAGAGATAAAACCTGGAGGTTGTCTGACATAGACTTCCTCTTTGATGTCTCCATTTAAAAGGCACTCTTGACATCCATTTGATAAACCTTGAAGCCTTTGTGAGCTGCATAAGCTAAGAATATCCTGATGGCTTCTAATCTTGCAACAGGTGCAAAGGTCTGGTCGTAGTCAATTCCTTCTTCTTGAGAATATCCTTGGGCAACTAGCCTTGCCTTGTTCCTTATTATTACTCCTTGATCATCCAGTTTGTTTCTGAATACCCATTTTGTTCCAACAATGGAATGATCCTTAGGCTTGGGCACTAGTTCCCATACTTTGTTCCTCTCAAATTGATGCAACTCCTCTTGCATGGCAATGATCCAGTGTGGATCTTGCTCTGCATCTTGAATGGACTGAGGTTCAATTTGAGAAAGGAAGCAGGTGTGCAACAGGTTTTGGTTGACCTGATTTCTGGTTTGCACACCAGCTGAGATTTCTCCAATTATTTGGGTAATTGGATGGTCTCTTGATGTTACTAAATCAACAGGGGGTGTTGATTGTTCACCAACCTGTGTTGTTGTTTCCTCTTGTGGTACAACAACTGGCTCTTCAGGTTGTGCTTCAATATGTTGAGCATTGCTTTCATCTTCACTGCTTTCATCCTCTTGAGCAACCTGTAGCTTGTTCATATCTTCAACTAGAGAGTGTTCCTGCAAAGGTTCTATGGTAGAAGAAATCTTCTCCTTGAAAGACATGTTAGTTTCATCAAAAGAAACATGAACAGATTCCTCAATTTTCAGTGATGATTTATTATATACCCTATAGGCCTTGCTGATCATGGAGTATCCCAGAAACACTCCTTCATCAGCTTTGGCTTGAAATTTTGCTAGATGTTTCTTATCATTATTGTGAATATAGCAAATGCAACCAAAAATTTTGAAATAGTCAACTTTAGGTTTCTTCCCTTTGAGTAATTCATAGGGAGTCTTTCCCTTCAGTTTATGTATCAGGCTTCTGTTCAGCACATAGTTGGAGGTGTTCACTGCCTCTGCCCAAAAGGATAGAGGTAGATGAGCATCTGACAACAATGTAGTGGCAGATTCAATAAGGGTTCTATTTTTCCTTTCAGCTACCCCATTTTGTTGAGGAGTTCTAGGAGCTGAGAAAGTATGCCTGATCCCTTCACTCTGGCAGAACTCTTGCATAAGAAGAGAATCAAACTCTGTCCCATGATCACTTCTGATCAGGGCAATGTGAGTATTGAACTCAATCTTTACACATTTGAGAAACTCTGTCAGACACTTAAAGTTATCAGACTTCTTCCTTAGAAAGAACACCCAAGTGAATCTAGAGAAGTCATCTACAATCACCAAAGTGTAGGATTTCCCTCCTAGGCTTTGTACTGTGATGGGTCCAAATAGATCCATGTGTAACAGATACAATATCCTAGGTGAATCACTCTTATTAAGTGACTTAAAACTGTTTTTAGTTTGCTTGCCTAATTGACAAGCCTTGCAGAGTCCTTCCTTCTTGTAGGGGCCAGAAGGTAGTCCTCTAACAAGGTTGTCCTTGGATAGCCTAGCAATAGTTCTAAGGTTTAGGTGTCCTAGTCTCTTATGCCATAAAACATTTGGTCTACAAACTGAGTTGAATAAACAGATATCTATAGTAGTTGAAAGAAAATCTACTAGGTAGATGTTACCTTTCCTTTTACCTGTCAACACAGTTGTGTTGTCCTCTGACTTGATTTTGCATAGGGTTTTGCTGAAGGTCACCTGGTAGCCTTCATCACATAGCTGACTGATGCTGATTAGGTTGTGCTTCAGTCCTTCCACATATGCTACTTCTTGAAGGTTACAGAACCAATCTGGACTTCTCCATATCCTTTAGTTTGTCCAAAGTTGGAGTCACCAAAGATAACTTTGGGTCCAAGCTTGGCTCTAAAGGAATTTAGGTTGTCCTTGTTCCCTGTCATGTGCTTAGAGCACCCACTATCCAAATACCATTGCTGGTTAGATGTTGGATAGGTCTTCACCTGCACATAAAACAATTTACTTGTTTTTGACCCAGTTTACCTTGGGCCTAGGTTGATAACCTTTAAATTCAGAAATGAAAGATATCCCTGGCTGACTCTTATATCCTTCAGGATGATATCTCCTTGGAGGTAAAATCCATTCAGTATAAGGGTTAAATGTTTGGGATGAAGAACCCTCAGGATTCAATTTTGACTTGCCATTGAAAAAATTTCCAGAGCTCTGACCTCTGTTCGACGATCTTGGAGCTGAGTTCGACGATCTTGGGTCAGATCGTCGAGCTCCGTTCGACGGTCGACTATGGCTGAGGTCAGGTATATGGGATCGTCGAGCAGCGTTCGACGATCTTGGCTGAGATCGTCGATCAGCGTTCGACGATTTGTCCTGAGATCGTCGAGCTGCGTTCGGCGATCGTCGATCTTCATTCGGCGATCGTCGATCTCCGTTCGACGATTTGTACTGGACTTTAGTTTTCTGAGGCAGATCAGAATTTTTCCTGGCAACCTCTACAACTCCCTTTCCCTTGTCAGAAATGAACTTGATAGAGGTTGTTAGAACAATAGGTTGGCTGGATGAGGCACCCAAGCCCAGTGTACTGTTGAATCTTGAGTTCACTGTGCTTGTGATGTCCATCAGCTTGATGCTTCTCCCATTGAGAGATTCTTCAAGCTTCTTGGCCTCAGAGAGTTCACTCTTCAGTGAAGCTATCTGTTCCCTATAGTTCTCCAACTCCTGAGAGAGTTTGAGGTTTTCTGATTTTAAACCACTTTGTTCAGATAATTGATTTCTGAGAGAGATGATCTCTTTCTCAGACTTTAGCAGGTCTAAACATAGTGCTTTAAATTCAAGTTTAAAATCTTCTGAAGTGAAATCAAAAGAGCTGATTACCTGATCTTCTTCAGGTTGAGTCTCTGAGTCTGACTCTGACTCCTCTTCCTCTGAGTTGTGTTGTGAGGCATTGATTGCCATCATGCAGAACTCCTTTTCCTCTGCATCATCCTCATCATCACTTGAGCTGGAAGAGGCTTCTGACTCCTCTTCAGTCTCACTCCAGGATTCAGCAACAAATCCTTTCCTTGTGTGCTTATTTCTGCTGGAGGAGGGTTTGCTATTTCCATTCCTTTTGGAGTCCTTCTCCTTTCTTCTTTCTTTTCTGTCCCTTCTGTCCTTGTTCTTGTTTTCTGGACAGTCAGGAACCATATGCCCTGGTTTCCTGCAACCAAAGCAAATAATGTCTTTGCTATTGCCAATGGACTTGTCATACCTTGGCTTGTCTTGCTCCTTGTATGATCTTCTTCTGAAGTCCTTTCTGGCCATCTTGTAGAATCTTTTGGCCAGCAAGCTGAGAAGTTCATCATTGGCTGTTCCTTTTTCTTCAGGCAGATCCTCAGTTGCCTTGAATGCTATAGTCTTCTCCTTTTTGTGGCTGGAGAAGCAGCCTTCTGTTCTTCTTCTCTGTTCTTGATGAGTAGCTCATAAGATTTGAGCTTACCCAACAAGGCTTCAGTTGTGATCTCATTCAGGCTTCTGGCATCTTTAATTGGCCAGATTCTTGAATCCCAAGTGCTGGGGAAGCACATTAGGATCTTGTCATTAAGTTCTGTCAGTGAGATCTCTTTGTCTAATGTCCTCAGTTCACTGACAATTAGACTCAGTCTGTTGTACATGTCTCCCACTGACTCAGTTTCTCCCTTCTTGAAGTTCTCATATTGGGAGATGAGATGAGATCTTCTGTCCTTTCTCTCATCAGCTGAGCCAGAGACAATTTCTGAGAGCTTGTCCCAAATCTCCTTGGCTGAATTGCATTCAGCTACCTTTTGAAAAATGTCATCTGACATTGTCTGAGCTAGAATGTTCATTGCCTTGGCATCAGCTACCTTCCACCTTTTGATGTCAGCATCTGTTCCTGATGGAGGTGGAACAGCATTTGTGCTTGTACTTTCTGGGGGTCTTGGACACACTGTCAAAACAGAATTAAAAATGTCTTCGTCAATAGAATTCATGTAGAGTTTAATCCTTGCTTTCCAAAGTGCAAACTTTGACAGATTGCACACTGGAGGTCTGGTGCTAGCATAATCTTTGTTTTGGGCCATGATTTGTGCAAGCTAAATCTAATACTAGAATACAAAAGAAGGATCTAGTTTGGGATCTTGGGGTTCAGGTGTTAGCCTGTACAACCAAACAGATATGGTATGTTTAACCAACCTCGCTTTGATACCAATTGAAAGGGGAAACTAGATCTGATATACTCTAGAGGGGGGTGAATAGAGTATATGGTGCTTTTTAAAACATAAGGAAAAACTTTTGCAAAGCTTTACAACAATTGTTGTAATGAGTGTAAGCAGGGAAGCAGAAATAAAATAAACCACAAAACTAAGCTATGCAGAAACTAAGCACAAGAAAATCTAGGCCAGAAACAAAAAGAAAACATGCAAAACCAGATGACACAAGGAAATATAGTGGTTCCCCAACTTGGGTACATCCACTCTTCTACCACCCTAGGTAGGAATCCACTGCAGGATGAGTTGATCAGGTGTCCTGGGCACCAATGAGCTTTTGATAAGGTGCTCAAAAACCAACACAGATTTTTTGATCAGGTGTCTTGCCACCAATGAGCTTTTGACAAGGTGCTCAAAAACCAGATTCAAACTTTTGAAGGGAGTTTGAAAAACCCTTTACAGAATGGGGTTGAGAGAGTGATGGCAGTCTTCTCTTTCTCAAACAACTGAGAAGACTATGTGGATTCAGTTATGTTGTCAAAGCTCCCCCTGAGTCCTTGAAATCTTCAGGAAGATGAGCTTTGCTGAGGGTGATAGGCCTTCAAAGATAGATCTCCAGCAAAAGATGATTTCAGCAAGCTGAAATGTTGAGTGTCTGGAGTCTTGAGATGATGTTGGCCTTGAACACTTGAGAGCTGAAGAGATCTGAAGAATGTTTGAAAGCTTGATCTCTTTTTGATGAGTGTTCTTCTGAATTCTTGTTGACAGAATATTTTTCAGAGTCTTGTATGTTGAGAGGTGTCCTTATTCTTGTCTATTCACTGTCTTTATTCAAAAACATTCTCTTTTATTCTCTGTCTCTGAATAGGATATTACTCTGTCAAAGATAGCCGTTGGTCTGCATTGATTACAGTCTTAATTGCATAATATGTTCTGAAGGAAAGTCCACTGAATTGTTCCTTGAAAAATTCCTTGAAACTTGCTCCAGAAGTAAATGAAAATGGCTGGCAGATCTTCTGAATTAAATGCAGAATAACTTCTATCTGATTTGAATTTGAATTCTGAAAGATAACTGAAATCGTCGAACTGAGCTCTGCTATCGTCGAGCTGAGCTCAGCGAACTGGAAAATCCAAGCAGCAAAGAAATCGTCGATCTGAGCTCAAAGATCGTCGAACTGAGCTCAGAGATAAGGATCCAGTGCAGAGTCAAAATCGTCGACCTGAGCTCAGCGATCGTCGAATGGAGCTCGACGATATTATGAGGGTTGAGCTCAGCGATCGTCGAATGGAGCTCGACGATCTGTCAATAGTTGAGCTAGACGATCGTCGACCGGAGTTCGACGAAACGTCGTGCTGAGCTCGACGATTTGGACTTGGTTTCCAGAAAAACTTGGGTCTTCAGAGCAGCTTCCAATCCTAACCTTCTAACCCTTAGACTCAATACTAATTGACCTATAATCTATACAGAAGGTCAAAACATAAATTCCTAGAGACATAGTGATCCTGACCCAAATTAGTAATAGGGTGTTCCAACAGATGAGAACGTTGGGGGTTCTGCACGTGGGTGTGGTAGAAGGCGTCGGGGTAGAAGTGGTAGAAGTGGCTGAGCCGGGGCGACCTACTAGTGAGAATCGTTTTACTTTTCAGACGGAATTAGATGACGTACCACCAATGCAGGAAGTAGTTTTGGAGCCGGCCATCGAGACTGCGAATGTGGGGTTAGAGGTAAGTTCTACTGGCATAGATGCTTCTACTTCGCAGGCCCATGATACTCCGGCCGCGGGGGACTCTGGACCGAGAGATTGGTGGACCGAGTTGCCCAATTTTCGAGGCGTAGCAGTCAGCTCTGATGTGGAGAACAGGGTAAAGCGTGGTAGGCGGCCCCCGTCCAGAGCTCATCTTTTTGCTAAGGCGGCGCGACTAGAGGCCTCTAATAGAAAGAATGCCACAAACTACAAAAATTAGCGGGGTGGCAGGTCGTGACGCGGCGGGGACGCGTCCTCTTCGGTTCTCAATGTCTAGTATCCTATGGTGGAATTGTAGGGGAGTGCGGAAGAAAGGTACGTGTAACTACCTCCGTGACCTCATCCTCCAGCACAGACTGGGGCTGGTTGGGCTGTTAGAGACCAAGGTTGAGAGTCTGCTGCGTGCAGAGATTGATAGGTTGGCTGGACGTGGGTGGGACTTTTACCATCAGCCGTCGGTGGGTAAGTCAGGTGGCATCCTTGTGCTTTGGAAGATTGGTATGGCGGACTTTCGGGTGGTCGATGCTGGTCCACAGTGGGTGGCAGGCTGGGCTGAGCTCCATGGCCTCCCGCGTACCCTTGTTGCCTTCATTTATGCCAATAAGGACCCCCTTACTAGGCGGGCTGTCTGGGAGGCGTTGGGCAGGTGGCTAACTGCACCTAACCCGGCCTTCATTGGGGGAGATTTCAACTGCATAATGCGACCGAAAGATAAAGTGGGGGGGGGGGGGCAAGACTTTCGTCTACTCTGAATGGGCCCGTGAAATGGAGGAGGCCTTCCTTTCGACGGATTTGCATGAGGTGGGGTTCACGGGGCCACGGTTCACTTGGTGCAACAATCAGCCTGGAGCCCACTGAATCCTGATTCGTCTTGACCGGGTGTTGAGCAATTCGGAGGGATGCGAGTTACTTCCTTTGGGAGGAATTCGACATCTTAACCGTGGATTCAGAAAACTGCCCCTTGATGCTTCCTTTTATCGGGGCAACCCGACCCTTGCGGCAGCGGTGGATTCGGTTCGAAGACACGTGGCTGTCCTACCTGACTGCCAGAGTGATTGTGCAGAAACTTTGGGGTCGGGCTGATCAGGGGACTGCCTCGGAGATTCAACAACGGCGGTGTTTTCGTACGCTACGGGCTCTGTCTTTTTGGAGTCGAAATAAGCTCACCGGGCTGGAAATGTGCAAGGCCCAGCTTGAGAGTGAGGTGGCGGATTTACAGGCTCGTGAGGGGGAGGGGGTATGTGGAATGCGGAGCAGACCGCTCTCCTTGTGGGAAAGGTGAAAGAGCTCTCGGCCACCCTTGGTAGATTAAACACGTTGTTGGGTATTGTATCCACAATTACCTGGATTTGAGGAAGCCACCTGTCAAGCTGAGATGAATTCACAATGTATTTGATGAAACCTCTTAAGTTGTGCTTGCAGTTATTCCACGCTAAGTGCACACCAATGTCAGGGTGCAGTAGGTCAATATACACGGGTCTGCACGACGTAATCCCTCGTTGAGCAGATCAGTGTGTTGGCCTACGTGTACTCTCTCTATTGGAGTGCACTTACTTTCAAGTACAGGGCCGTGTTTATACAAGAGCAGACAAGGAGCAAGGATGGGTCAAGGAGCAGCTCTTGGGTGGAAAGACGAAAATTCGTCTAAGTATAATTCGACGAGAATCACCAAGTGATTCTCGCCGATTCGGCGAGAATCACTAGTGATTCTCGCCGAATCGTCGAGAATCATTAGTGATTCTCGCCGACTCTATCCGGCTACCTCAAACGGTGCCAAGTAAGATTCGGCGAGAATCACTAGTGATTTTCGCCGAACCCATCGCTGAGCAGATCATGAACACCAAGTAATATTCGTTGAGAATCAACAAGTGATTCGGCGAGAATCACTAGTGATTCTCGACGAATCGTCGAGAATCACTAACTGATTCTCGCCGATTCGTCGAGAATCACCTGCGATTCTCGCCGATTTTTACTTAGCGATTTCTCTGGAAGCTGCTGGACCGGATTCTGCCGCTGGCACTATTTTGAACCGGATTTCGGGTTTCTACTTGTGGGACCCACAACGGTCATATTGAAAGTGTCTACAGTGTATAAATACACGGGTATTTTTGAACAGTATGGAGCGAAGAAGAAAAGAAATACGCGAGCCGCGACGTGACCTAGATCGCTGTTTCCGCTCCGCCGCCACCGCCGTCGCCGATCTCGCCAAGTTGGTCGCCGTTTGATCGTGGTTTCGCCCAGATCCTCCTACGATATAAGCTTAGCTAAGCTTAGCGTCTCACGTGTCTAACCGGAGATCTCTTGTCTCTTGATTTGTAGATCGGGAAAATCTTCCCCATCCGAATCGATCGAGACGATTGATCCTAGTGTGACCGTTGGTAGACCTAGCTTGCTTCGCTACGAAGTTTGGATCTCCAAAGAACAGCAGCCACACATCGTTGTTGCCGCCGATCCCGTGAACCTAGCCGCCGTCCATCTTGCCGCCGCCGGTTCCGGGGAGATTCTCTCCAAGAGAGACCAAGGTTGTGGACTCTTTGTAGACTTCAAGATCACGTCGTCAACGAAGAGGGACACCGTAATCTCCACATGTAGTTTGTATTTCCTGTACATTCTATTTTACTTTTGTTGTAAAGGAACGTTGGTTCCTAGTTGTAAGGGTTGGGTGCAACCCGGGTTGTGGGAGTGTTGACTCCTACGTGTGGAAGGGTTCCTTCCGATAGTGCAAGGATTGGATTTCAATCCTGTTGGTGAAGAGACCGAGTCGTCCCTTGTTGGGAGATAGGTCGAAGGGGGAAAGTGGATGTACCCAAGTCGGGGAACCACTATAAATTGCCTGTGTACTTTTTTTGCTGTGCCGTTTTATTTTCTTGTGCAGGTACAATATTAAATTCCACAAAAACGCTGCACGTCACCTATTCCCCCCCCCATAGGTGAAGATAGTTGACACTTGGTGGACTTTCAAGTGGTATCAAAGCGAGGTTACTCATCAAAAAGGTTTACACCTTGAGTAGTATCCTGCCACCGGTGTCAGAAGCATGGAGCTGGATTATGAGATATCGCCACTAAGACTTCCCGCATGTACAAAGGAGTATTATCCCGTCTGGAGGATGAGGGTGTCATATCACTTGGAGGCCATCGATCTTCGAGCATCTTTCATCCTGGAAGAGGGTCCTTTTATTCCTATGAAGACCTCCTGCTCTGAAAAGAATATCAAAGTGCCCAAGTGCATTGCCGAGATGTCAGAGACGGAACTGTCACTATTTAACTTGGACAAGAGGATTCGTCAAATTATCTTGGATATCTGGTCTGGAACTTCTCGCTCTAGATTAGAAAAATGTAGGACGGCTAAATCTATGTGGGTGATGATCTCAGAGCTGATGGGGGGGGGTCAGAGAAAGCTGGAATCTGCTGTCAATCAGAGGATGAAGCCTATGTGGGGGTCCTCGCTTCTGAAGATGAAGGCAAGGATCTCTCGGACAGCATCAGAGCTCCAGTGTCCGTGTCAGAGACTGAAGAGGCCAGTGAGGAAAGCAGCTCTGATGAGGATGACACAATGGTCACTGGCTCTAATGACAATATCACTAAAGAGCAGGTAACTTCTTCATCCTGCCCCGTATTTCTTGAAGTTTCTGAAGACAAGAACTGCCTTCCTTCAGAAAATGCTGATTCCCTGAAGAGAGCCCTTCAGACAAGCAACCTACTTGCTGAGGAGCAAGCTCAAGAGATTGCTCGACTGAAGATCTTGTTGGTTCTCCAATTGGCATCCAACAAGGTCAAGGACTCTAAAATCTCAGCTTTAGAGAGTAGTCTAGAGAATGAGAAAAGAATAGTATCAAACTTTTCTAAGGTTGATACTATAAAGAGAAAGCAAGAAAATGGGTGGATCTCCCGGATTATCAATTCGTGGAGAAATGGGGAAACGGTATTCCGACCCCCCACTCCAAGTAGGAAGGCAACTCATCATGCCTTCAGGTATGACCACAGGAACAATCGTGGTCACTGCAAGGGTGATCTGTCATCATGTGGAGACACCCGTAGTGCAAGGGCCGTCGTGGCCACCCATGAGAGAATACCTAAGGCTCATTCTGAGCCCTTTGTATTCACTGCCACTGCCTCAACTCGGTGTGACTCTGCATGTCCCAGCTCTCAGAACACTTCTCACCACCCGAGGACACAGGACATGGAGGTTAGAAGTCATGGTGTAAGTTTTCATGGGGCCTCAGGAAGGGGGATGCCTGAAAGGAAGGCACCACCTCCCCGGCCTCATGACGCTCGCAACATGCATTCCTTCCACCCTTCCACGTGTCACGGTGGAAGAGGACATTTTGTGAGAAGATCATGCCCTATCCCGTTTAGACCTAGGACCGTGACTACCTCAGTCACTAGATCAGGTCAGAAACGGCGATACAACATTCACCCGTGTTGGTGCTATGGCAAAGTGGGACACTTTGCCATCGACTGTTGGCACAACCCCTCGGTGTCAAGGGGAAGGGCCTATCCACATTTTCGGGGCAGAGGTAGTTTTCCTGACAGGTTTTCTAAAGGAAGGCAGTCGAGTGCTTATGCTAACAGGAACCTAGGACCCAATATGATTTGGGTTCCTAAGGTAAAGTAATTCTTTCTTGCAGGGTAGTCTAGGTTCCCGTAACTATGATGGGAACTAGACAGTAGGTGTTTCAAGACTGAATTGGAACATGCATCTGGACTAACAGAAGTGATATCTATATAAGCATACTCACATCGAGCACCTAGTATGTTATAGTCAGAGATACGAAATGATCACTCTCATGTTCCCAGGTATTTTTCATCTGCTCCAAGACTTGAGTCGTTTTCCATCGACAATTACATATATATATATATCTATATATATATATATATATATATTATATATATATATATATATATATATATATATATATATATATATATATATATATATATATATATATATATATATATATATATATATATATATATATATAAGTGTATGTGTGCACACCTAAGGATAGGTTAACACGATACATATAAACCTTAGATACATCAATAAAGATTTAACGAAGATATGTCATTGTAAATCTCGACAACTCACAATTGACATCAAGAAGTGTTCGGAAAAGCCTCGTTCAAACCCAAACAGATTGGCTTTAAGATATATATATATATATTTATAATTTTTAAATTGACTTGACATCAGAAGACTTCGAAAATGCTGCATGCCTCTTAACCTGAAGATTCCTATTAAAGAAACCCTTCGATTTCAACCTAGACAAATTCCCACCGATTCTTAGCAAAGGAATCCCGTTAAAACCTGTTAAACTCTTGTTAAAATCTGTCGTTAACGCAAAGAAATCCCGCCGACCTTTCATTTCCACGGGAAACTTACCGCAGAATACTCGCCGAAACGCTGAAGGAATCTCGCCGACTCTTCCCCTTCCATCGGCATCCCGCAAGACTCCCACACCACATGAAGACTCTCGTCGATCTCGCCGACTCTCTCCGCAGGGGAAACTCGCAGCAAGGGAAGCTCGCCGAATCGACTCCGTCTCCCACAAGACTCTCGCCGAATAGGTGTCCATCGTCTTCCCTGGTCGCCATCGTTTCTCACTGCAAGAATCCCACCGAAGTTTCTCACCGAAGGTCTACATCGTCTTCTCGCAAGTTTCTCGCAGATCCTTCCCCTTTCGCAAGATTCCACCGAAGGTCTTCCCGAAGGTATCTCGCCGAGTCGTGAAGGCTTCCGTCGACATCCCGCAGGACGCTCAAGGAAGATTTCTCGCAGGAAGCTCACCAACTAACTCTCGTCTACGCTTTTAGCTAACCTCTTCCTCACCCGTACTTGGACGTTATCACTAGTGTCGCTTCTCTTTTGACTGTTAATTAAGCGTAGAATAGGGATTCTCTCCCTAGGTGTGCGATGGCTCCAAGGACAACCGCTGGGCTAGTCACTGGATGCGAGCTAGTTCGAACAGGGTTCTCTCATGCCTCTGACGAATTCAGAAACATCATTCTGATGCTGGAAGAGGCTGGGCTCTCATTCGTCCTGGAGCACCCGTGCAAAATCTTGGACAAAGAGGTGCTGGAGTTCTTCGCTACCGCAAAACTCCGGAATGACGACTCTTTTATCAAAAGCAAGGTGGCTGTGGCAAAGATCAAGATGTCTGCCAGCAAGCTGACCCGCTTCCTGCAGCTCTCTAGCTCGGAACACGAGGACTATCTTGAGGAAGAAGACAAAACCAGGACTCTCTTATTCTGTGGTCTCCCACGAGGAACTCGGTCAATAAAGCGCAAGGATATGAATGAAGAAGGGAAGCTTCTGTCAGACATAATCGGAAAAGTACTCATCTGCAAGCCAGGCTCTCATGACCATATCTCTGCAGACATGTTCAAGGTCCTGGTGGCAATTGTCTGCCGTAAAAGGTTCAACTGGGGGGCAGTGCTGTTCGAGAAGATAAAGGACACCCTGATATCTCCGAGCTTTGGACGAATCATCAGTCTGTATCTCAATCAGCTGAATGGAGATAAATATGACATGAGTAAAGGTATTCCTATACATTACCTCAAGAAAATGGACTCGAGTGTTTTTGACAGATGGGAGAGGCGAATTGGGCAGGCTCCCGTGGAAGAACAACAGGACTTATCTCCAGCAGTAACCCCCAGTGAAATTCCTGATACTTTGACTGCAGGAATTGAGGGGGAGCCTCTACCCACTCATGCTGATATCGTAGCTGACATCTCCCAAATGGCCAGAGATGCTGTGGCAGATATACATGAAGACAGTGAAGCTGTGCCGGAGAATGAGGAGGCCCTGAAACGGAACGATCAAGGAGCCGAAGCTGATGTACAGGGGACTGCTGACCAAGAGTTGGAAGAGGATGCTGATGAAGATGATTTCATGGATGATGAAGGAGAGGATGATGGCAATGAGGGACAAGAAGAATTGGAGACTCAGGATCTCATTGAACCTCCATCTGACAAGCACGCACCTGAAATCGTTCCTGAAAACATTGGTGCACGAGTGGAGGGGGAGTCCGAGAAATCTACAGATGCTGCCAGTATTCCACCCTTAGAGGCTGTGCTCCTGTCCAGCTCTACAGGTGTATCTGATGAAGTGCAAGGCCAAGAAGTGCCTCCGGATCTTCCACTACGAGATAATCTAGCCACTTATACCGTGAATATCATTCAGGGCATAATGAATGAGCTTAAAGCCTCCTTTGATAAAGCTCAGAATAAAATGCTGCAAAGGATTAAGAAGTCTGAAAATCTCATGCTCAAGAACATGGTGGAGATCAATCATAAACTTGACATGATGGACAAGAAATTTGAAGAAAAGTATACCGCGGCCGGACAAGCTGTCACACTTCTTATGGCCGGATTGAAAAAGAACACCGATACTCTTGCAGTAGTAAATCAGAATGCTCATATCGTAGCAAACAACATTCAAAAGTTTGACGGTAATATGGTAACGCTCAACGCCAATCAACAAGCATTGGTCACTAAATTCTCCAGGACGACAACGCATATTGATGACTCACTGCACTCCTATGCAAACTCCATCGCAGTCGAAGCCAAAAAGGGGGAGAAGGAATATATAGCTAAGATGGCCGAGCTTCAAGAAATCATGATCACAAACTTCGAACAGTCAAACAAATATGTCTATGACAGCTGCTGGTGGATGCTCTAACAGGCGTTAGGCGTCGATTTGAATCCTGCAGGTATTCATGCTCCTGAGACTACTACGGCTGCTACGGGAGTAAGTGCTGCTGAGGGAGTAAGTGCTGCAGATGTTCCCATGAGTGAAGCTGATGCTAGGGCTATTTCTAAAGCAAAACTGATGAGCATGTTTGACCAAGAGGCTCTAGTAAAAGCCAGGGGAAAGAGAAAAGCTCAAGAAGGGACCTCCAAGGAGACACAAGATGAAAAGAGAATTCGACTGAGTGAGGAGCAAGTGAGAAATGAAAAGTGGAGTCCAGTTTCAAAGAATATCATCTTGGACACCTTCTGGCTACAGGAAAAAGGAGAAATCAATCGAAACGAAGTATACAGCCAATATGAGTGGGAAATGCACAAGACGTATGAAGCAAAACGAAACATCTTCTTCAGGACCAACACGGCGGCAGATAAAGCTCCTCCTCCCAGATATTATCCGAAGCCCAAAGAGTATATGGAGAGGCAAAGAAAGAAGTATTTGGTGCAAAAACTCAAAGATGACTTAGCCAAAGAAAAATAGTCAAAACTTTATAGCTTGTCATTCTCTTTTAAGAACGATTAATGGTTATTGTTATTATTTGAACAATCTTGAGATTATGTATATATATACATATATATATATATATATATGCATTTGAAATTATGAATGACTCAAGTCTTGATTTGTCTGCCTATATTATATTGTGCTGCATATTTAAATTCTGAATGTTGTTTATATTATCTGGTTGGTGTTATTCATCTTAGCTAGTAGGGTTTTGGCTTCGTCAAATAGGGGGAGATTGTTGGGTATTGCATCCACAATTACCTGGATTTGAGGAAGCCACCTGTCAAACTAAGATGAATTCACAATGTATTTGATGAAACCTCTTAAGTTGCGCTTGCAGTTATTCCATGCTAAGTGCACACCAATGTCAGGGTGCAGTAGGTCAATATACACGAGTCTGCACGACGTAATCCCTCGTTGAGCAGATCAGTGTGTTGTCCTACGTGTACTCTCTCTATTGGAGTGCACTTACTTTCAAGTACAGGGCCGTGTTTATACAAGAGCAGACAAGGAGCAAGGATGGGTCAAGGAGCAGCTCTTGGGTGGAAAGACGAAAATTCGTCTAAGTATAATTCGACGAGAATCACCAAGTGATTCTCGCCGAATCGTCGAGAATCATTAGTGATTCTCGCCGACTCTATCCGGCTACCTCAAAACGGTGCCAAGTAAGATTCGGCGAGAATCAATAGTGATTCTCGCCGAACCCATCGCTGAGCAGATCATGAACACCAAGTAATATTCGTTGAGAATCAACAAGTGATTCGGCGAGAATCACTAGTGATTCTCGACGAATCGTCGAGAATCACTAACTGATTCTCGCCGATTCGTCGAGAATCACCTGCGATTCTCGCCGATTTTTACTTAGCGATTTCTCTGGAAGTTGCTGGACCGGATTCTGCCGCTGGCACTATTTTGAACCGGATTTCGGGTTTCTACTTGTGGGACCCACAACGGTCATATTGAAAGTGTCTACAGTGTATAAATACACGGGTATTTTTGAACAGTATGGAGCGAAGAAGAAAAGAAATACGCGAGCCGCGACGTGACCTAGATCGTTGTTTCCGCTCCGCCGCCGCCGCCGTCGCCGATCTCGCCAAGTTGGTCGCCGTTTGATCGTGGTTTCGCCCAGATCCTCCTGCGATAGAAGCTTAGCTAAGCTTAGCGTCTCACATGTCTAACCGGAGATCTCTTGTCTCTTGATTTGTAGATCGGGAAAATCTTCCCCATCCGAATCGATCGAGACGATCGATCCTAGTGTGACCGTTGGTAGACCTAGCTTGCTTCGCTACGAAGTTTGGATCTCCAAAGAACAGCAGCCACACATCGTTGTTGCCGCCGATCCCGTGAACCTAGCCGCCGTCCATCTTGCCGCCGCCGGTTCCGGGGAGATTCTCTCCAAGAGAGACCAAGGTTGTGGACTCTTTGTAGACTTCAAGATCACGTCGTCAACGAAGAGGGACACCGTAGTCTTCACACGTAGTTTGTATTTCCTGTACATTCTATTTTACTTTTGTTGTAAAGGAACGTTGGTTCCTAGTTGTAAGGGTTGGGTGCAACCCGGGTTGTGGGAGTGTTGACTCCTACGTGTGGAAGGGTTCCTTCCGATAGTGCAAGGATTGGATTTCAATCCTGTTGGTGAAGAGACCGAGTCGTCCCTTGTTGGGAGATAGGTCGAAGGGGGAAAGTGGATGTACCCAAGTCGGGGAACCACTATAAATTGCCTGTGTACTTTTTTTGCTGTGCCGTTTTATTTTCTTGTGCAGGTACAATATTAAATTCCGCAAAAATGCTGCACGTCACCTATTCCCCCCCCCATAGGTGAAGATAGTTGGCACTAGGTGGACTTTCACACGTGGTGGCGACAACGCGCCAAGGTCCGTTGGATTCACCTGGGAGATGCCAACACTGCCTATTTTCACTCGATGGCCTCTTCTCGCCGCCGGGCGAATCGCATTAACCATGTGGCTATTTCTGAGACGCTAGGTACTGATGACCCAGACGAGATTGAGGCCTGGTTCCTTCATTACTTTGAACAAAAATGGCAATGCGAACCGCCGGTGTTGGACGGCTGGCCCACCTTTGGCGAACGGGCAAACATTGTGGCTGGTCGGACCGCTGAGCTATTGCAGATGGGGAAATTATGGCCATTGTTAAGGACCTAAAGCCGAACCGGGCTCCGGGTTTCGATGGGCTTCCCGTTTCTTTCTTTCAGAGCTTCTGGGACTTGGTTGGGACGGATGTTTGTAAGGCAATCAAGGAGTTCTTCATTTCGGGGTGTATGCCGACGGAATGGAAGGACACTGCGATTGTGCTTGTCCTGAAAATTCCTAGTGCGGACCGGCCGGAGCAGTTCAGGCCAATCAGCCTCTGCTCCACTATTTACAAGATTGTGGCCAAGATCCTTGTGGGCAGAATCAGGGGGTTGCTCCCGCAGCTTATCTCACCTGAACAGGGGGCGTTTGTCCCCGGCCGCAACATTTCTCATCAATGCCTAATTGCACAGGAGGCGATCAATAAGCTAAGAGTCTCGACGTCTAAGGAAGGCTTCTTCGCAGTTAAGGTGGATATGGAGCAGGCTTATGACCGAATGAGTTGGCGGACCCTGCGACAGGTACTTGCCCTGATGGAATTCCTTACTCGCTTTGCGGATTGGCTTCTCCAATGTGTGCAGGCATCCATATATACCAGAGTTGTTAATGGTCGCAGATCAGACTGGATCGTGGGTGATTGTGGCTTCCGTCAAGGATGCCCTCTTTCCCCTACCTATTTAGCCGATGTTCGGAACTTCTATCGGCTGTGATTCAGGAGCGAGGCATGGCGTTGGGATTCCCTATCTCCATGAGTGGACCACACCTTACACACCTTTTGTATGCGGATGATGTTCTTATATTTTTGCGTGCAGCGGTGGGAGCGGTCCGGAGTTGCTCACAAGTGCTTGAGGAATACTGCCACTGGACGGGCCAAAGGATCAATAAGGCCAAGTCCATGCTTGTGGCTAGCAAGGCAATGCCTTTATGGAAAGGGAACCGCTTTGCTCGTTATCTTGGGTTTCGTAGGGTTACCGAGCTGGACTACTTGGGTGTTCGCCTGGCTATGAGGAAATTGAACAAGTCTGATTTTGCCAATGTTCTGATGAAGTGGCAATCTAAGGTGCGACAGTGGGGTAACCGCCATCTCTCCTTAGCGGGTCGGGTGGCCCTGGTGCGATTCTCCTTCCTGGCCGGGCCGGTCTACGGTCTCACGCACTCGGAAATACCTCGGGCGGTGGTGGACACGGTGGAAAGGCTCGCTCGTTCCTTTCTTTGGCAGAAGAGCCCATCCTACCGTGGTGTGCACTATGTCAAGTGGGAGTCGTTGTGCCTGCCTGAGCGTCATGGTGGTCTTGGACTCCGGCCTCTTCGGGAGTGGGAAACGCCGCTAAGGACTCGCTTGGCTTGGGACATTATCCGTCGGGATGGCTCCCTCTTTGGATAAATCTTTTGGGCTAAGTACGGGCAGCGGTTATGGGACTTGGAGGCCAACCGATCTGATTCTCCAGCCTGGGCAACCATTCGTCATGGTCTTCACTTCCTCTCGCCGACCATTCATATATATAGGCTACTGCCCCTTTCAAGGAACCCAAAAACTTCAAGCAACCCAAAAACTTTGATGGATCAAAATAAATTTTGATGGATCTGTGATGGAGAATAACGTCGCCGGGCTCGGCTGCGCTATCCGGGAACATAGTGGGGGCCTAATTGCTGTCGTGGGGGTCCAACTAAGAAGCAGATCGGTTTGTATGACCGAATTGCAGGCTGCCCAAGCTGCTCTAAATCTCGCTACTCAGCTCGACGATGCGTACATTGGGGCAATCCTGGAAGGGGACTCTTGCGACGTCTGCACTCATTTAAATAAAATCCTTGCTGGAAGTTATTTAGATAATTATGAAGCTTCCATAGGCCGCCTGCTGCTTGCCTTCCCAAAAATAGTTGTATCTCTTATAAACCGCAAAGCAAACTCTGTGGCGGACCACATAGCTAAGAATGCTTGTCTTCTAGATTTTGAGTGGTTTAGAGGTATGCCTCTGACCACGTCTTTGGCGCAACTTTTGGCGCATGATGCCACTTTTCTGTAACTTTTATTTATCGCTTAATAAATATTAGGCCAAGGCCAAAATCAAGGAACCCAAAAACTCTGAGCGAGCTGTTTCTGCTCTTAGCCTATGCTGCATGGCTAAGAAGAAACGCAGAGGTAAAGTGCTGATTGGTGTAGATCCGGCGATGGATGACCCGACTTTTGATCCCCATTTTTACGATGTTGCTGATAGCTCAGATGAGTCTTCAAATACCTCTCTCCATTCTAACTCATCTCATGATTTGGTGGAGAACTTGGTCCGTGAAAATGTTCCTGGCCAGTTCAGCCTGCAAGATGTTTGTAACAATGCCTGTGAGAAAAATCCAGTTCCTGGCCGAATCTGACTGCAAGGTGTTTATGATATTGCCAGTGAGAAGAATCCAGCATCTGAACAGTTCTGGCCGCAAGGTGTTTGTGCTAATGCCAGTGAGATGAATCCAGAAACTAAACTTCCCATAAGCCCACCTGCTACAGGATTATTAAACCATAAGGCTAAGCCTTTTATTCCAGGAACGATTGATGCCTTAGCTCAGCTTTGCGGGAGCTCCGGTATCAGAACATCCACAATGGTGGTGCCACGTCGAGCGACGCTCCCTCAAGCTTCCATGCAAGCTCCAACTATAGAAAACCTCCATCCCAAGTTTCTGCCCCAAGCTTGGGCGCGTCGCGATCCTTCAGAATTTTCGCTTCAAGCGGAGCCCGAAATCAGCTACATGAAAAATGGAATCATCATGTTTGACGAAGACGAAGCTGCCGCGGTCCGGACAAAATTTCACAACGCCCTAGTTGGGCGGGTTGTGGGCAAAACATTTAAATTTGAGTTTCTAGCCAAGCAGCTTGGATAAATGGGGCAGCTACGAGGGTTTCCGTATAAATGATCTTGGACTTGGATGCTTCATTCTCTTCTTTGCCAACAAAGAGAGCAGAGATCGGGTTTGGTTCGGAGGCCCTTGGCATGTGGCGGGCTGCATTGTTGGTCTGGACCAATGGTCCGAAAATTTCATTCCATCTAAGAATCCAAACATGTATGTCCCAACGTGGATTCGTTTTCCGGGCCTTCCACTACAATTTTGGGGAGAAAAGAATCTGCGACGATTCGCATCTGCAATAGGCGAACCGATGTACATCGACACTTTCACTAAGTCCTTCTCTCGGACTATTTTTGCCCGCGTTTGTGTTCGAAGAAATCTTGCGAAACCGCTACAAGGAGGAGTTTGGGTGTCTAGCAACGCCACAGGTAATTTTTTCCAAAAAATAATTTATGAGGGTATCCCTTCTCTTTGCACAGAATGCGGGCTTGCTGGACATGGCGACGATCCATGCCCCACTTCCCCGGCAACCGCCGAGATTAATGGCGTACTCTCTGTCGACCCGAAGGCCGGTTTTGATGGATGGATCCGCATCCATTCAAGGAAACCAAAACCAAAAAGCCAGCCGCATCTGGGTTAAAAAGGGTGTAAAAGATACCGATAAGGTTTCTGCCAAAGCAGACAGTGCCATTCCGCCAAATGCTAATCCTATGTCTTTAGATGCTGCTGTGCCATCATTAATCCCTCCAGTAAATGTGGACAACATTCACCCAATTGTTGGCATGGATAACCATCAATCAGCTAGCAACCACGAGCCTGTCACAAGATTTGATGATGTCACAAGATTTGATGTGCTCAATGAGCTTCAGGATGATGACGAATCAGGAGAGGACTCCCGGGATAATGAAGCTACCGACAACCTTGCTGTGCTGCGAGCTGATGATGTCCCAGATTTTATGGACAAGTTAGTTCCTACTGATGATGACCCAGCAAAAGATGTTCGCCCCAAGAAGAAGAATGGAAAAATGGACATGTTATCGCTCTCCGACGAGGACCCACCAGAAGAGATTCGCCCCAAGAAGAAAAAAGGCAGCCGCAATATTGATACACAGCCGGAAGCGGAGGAAATTGGTTCACCCAAAAAAGCTCCTAAAAAACAAAAGGCTGCAGATGACTATGCAGAAGACATGGATGATGTCGTGCCTCGCGGACGATCTCATTCCAGGCATGGGCGTAAAGGTGATCACAATCCTGAACGTACTAGGAAGAAGTCCAAGAAGTCGCACTCATTTGAGGAAAGCCACATTGATGAAGCAGCGGGGGAAACCCCTGCACAAAAATGACAGGTCTCATCTTTTGGAACTGCCGGGGGCAAGCAAGCTCACCTCCCGTGCTTATCTCCAAGAGCTTGTTCGCAACAATTGGCCAATCGCTATTATCCTTCTCGAGACACGGCGGAATGCCTTTACCCGAAGAGACATTGACAGACTCGTTGGGCGGAATTGGAGCTATGAGGTGGTCCCATCTATTGGTAAATCCGGTGGAATCTGTTTTCTTTGGCAAGAGGCCTTGCTCTCAGCAAATAACTTCATCAAAAACAAGCAATTCCTTATCGCCAACGTCTGCCTACACTCTGGGGCTGTTTGGCAGTTGGGTGCGGTCTACGCCGACAAATGCATGCATAGGAGGCGAATTGTCTGGGATGAGCTGGGGAAGCTCAACATGCACGTCCCCACGATCATCAGCGGTGACTTCAATTGCGTCCTGCGGGAATCTGAAAAGCGTGGCGGATCACGGGTCAACATGAACAAAGGTCCTCTTGAATTTGCTAATTTTATTTCTCTATACAACCTGCACGAAATCCCCTTTACAGGAAATCATTTCACATGGTGCAACAACCAAGAGCCAGCGGCTCGGGTTCTCTCCAGACTCGCCCGGGTCCTTCTTAATTCGGAGGCTTTGCTCTCTTTTCCAGGCTCTATTGTGCACCACCTCCCCAGGATTGCCTCGGATCATGCGCCTCTTCTATTGAAGCTGGATTCTTTGCAATTCAAGCCATCAAACACCAAGCAAAGGTTTGAAGAAACTTGGATGCTCAACCCAAATATACACCCAATTGCATATAATGCTTGGAGCAAGAAGGCCACCGGTCAGCCTAGCAAAATTTTGGCAATTAAATGTGCAATAACTCTAAAGACTTTGGCCCGATGGAATAAATTCAATGCTATGGCGGAATCTACCCGAGCAAAAGAGCTGGAACAACAAATCAAAGGATTGCAAATGCGGGAGGTTTCCTCTCCGCTCACTATTGATGAGTGGCAGGCGCTGCGCGCGTTACTGGCGGACTACAACCAAATCCAAGCTAAATTGGACACCTGGTGGTGGCAACAGGCAAAGAATAACTGGCAAAAGCATGGCGATCGTAATTCGGCTTTCTTCCAAGCTGCGGCTACGCAATCTAAGCATGCAAACAGAATCTATAGCCTTATGATTGGGGATTCTATGACTTCGATCTAGCGGCTCATGGAACAGGAATTTATCATGTATTTCTCCTCCAGATGGTGCATTGAAGACAACACCTCCGCTGCTAACATGCCGTCTCTTGGAGTTGGTGTGACGGATCTCGAAGCCCAACTCCTGTAAGCCCCGCTTACCGATAAGGAGATCCGTGAAGCTGCCTTCTCCTTCGGTGCAAACAAAGCGCCCGGGCTCGACGGAGTCACCCATTCCTTTTTCACCAAGTTCTGGAATTTCACTTGGCCTGAAGTTACGAGTGCTGTCAGAGATTTTTTCACCACTGGCAAAATGGAAAAGAAATGGAAAGACACATTGGTGATGCTCATCCCAAAGTGCGACAATGCCAACTCCCCCGGTCAATTTAGACCTATCAGTCTCTGCACCTCAATATATAAAACTGTCGCAAAAATTATAACTAATCGTATGAAGCCCATCTTATGTCGTCTTATTGCTGAAGAGCAGGCCGCCTTCGTGTCGGGCCGTCTGCTATCGGATAATTGCATCCTTGCCCAAGAAATTCTCCACCGCATGCACACGACCGAGAGCAGCATTGGCTACATGGTGATCAAAATTGACATGGAGAAGGCTTTTGACAGAATGCAATGGAGCTTCATGCAAAGAGCCCTCTCAGCTTTCAACTTCCCGCAATATTGGATCAATCTGGTGATGGAATGCATATCTTTTCCCAGATTTAGGTTGTTAGTCAATGGGACAAGATCCCACTGGATTGATGCCACTTGTGGACTAAGACAAGGTTGCCCCCTTTCTCCCTACCTCTTCATTTTACGTTCGGACTTTCTCTCGCAGCTTGTTCGACGCAGCCAACATCCAGGAGTCGGTATAAAAATTAATGCATCAGCCACAAAAATTTCGCAGCTACTATATGCTGATGATACGCTCTTATTCGGGGCAGCCACGGCCAGCACAACAAAGGAGTTTCGCCAATATTCTGCAGACCTACTGTGCCCTCTCGGGCGAGGCTGTCAACGCCTCTAAATCCAATATTATATTTGGTCCCAAAGTTCAGCCTCAAGCTAAAGAGAACATTCTCCATGTGCTTGGCCACAAGGATGTCAATTCTTTTCATTACCTAGGCATCAAGCTCCTCCTGGGCAAGAACATACATGCTGATTATGATGAGGTGCTCATGAAAATTGCGGCAAGGCTCCTATGTTAGGGATTAAGACATCTGTCTATGGCGGGCATGATTGCCTTGATCAACAACACGCTATCGACCATCCCGCTCCACGTCCTAGCGAACCCTCCAATGCCATTATCCACCATACAGAAGATTGAAACACTCTTAAAAAACTCTCTGGCATGGGGCAAAAGAGACCCGCTCTACCCACTACGCCCGCTGGGAGGATGTTTGCTGCCCCAAGGAGCATGGCGGGCTAGGTATCACCAATATGAGGACATGGCGACATGTAGCTATGACAAAAGTTGCGGCCCGGGTCCTCAACGAGGAGAACAGTTTACCTGCCAGAGCTCTCCTCAATAAATACAAGGGGCCTAACTTATTTAAGAGCAGCCGAAATCATTCTAAGATCTGGAAGCTTGCTTGCTTGGGGAGTAATATTGTTGCTGACCACTCCTATTGGATGGTTGGAAATGGTCTAAAAATTTCATGTTCAAACGACTCTTGGATTGGAGGCTTGCCAATTTCAAAATGGCCAACTTTCATCATTGTTGCAACCCTTCCACTGAATGTTTATGAGCTGCTGGACGAAAATGGCCAATGGGTTACGCACCTTCAGATTTATTTTGGCGATGAGCTTGCTGCGCGAATCGCTAAATTGCCGCGCGAAGATATTGGTGGCCTAGATAAGCTCCTTTGGTCGCACTCGGAAAATAGATGCATGAACTTCGCCGCTATCGATATAGAGGAAGAATGTCAGCGATCATCCCTCTCAGGAGGTAATATTTGGAAACTCAAAACTCAGCCACGGATGTTGGTGCACGCTTGGCGGGCTTACAACAACCTCCTCCCAACATATGAGTGGCTGCATTTCCGCAAGTTGAGAGGTGACGCCTGCTGCCCGTCGGGCTGTCTTCAGGCGGAAACTATATCCCACGCATTTGGTGATTGCAGATTTTTTGCTAAAATCAGGAAGGAATGCTCCAGGCTTATTCCCATACAAGATATTCCCCCATCAGCCTGCATGGCCCGCCTCCTTTTCGAAGCCGCAGACAACAGAAAATCTAAGCTGGCTATCTTTTTGACCTTTATCATATATTACACATGGAAAGCTAGAAACTGCTTTGTCCATGGTGAACCATATTTGCAACCATCCGCCATCGCCATCAACGCCTTGCACGACACCGATATAGGGAGCTGGAACGTCCATTGTAACCAACAAATTTACTGGACCTCCCCGCCCTTTGGCTGGCTGAAGGTGAACTTTGACGGCTCGGTTCAAGCAAACTGCAGGGCTGGCTTGGGATGTGTGGTGCGTGATCATCTTGGGATTCCCCTTGCCACCAAGGGCATCAAGACCTTCAGCCGCTCAATCAATATGACAGAGCTCAAAAGTGCTTGCATGGGGTTGGACCTTGTTCGACGTTTTATGCATGATACCGTTGGCATCATCATGGAGGGAGATTCATCAGAGGCTTGCATGGTGCTGAACCGCATTCTTGCGGATGCAGCTATTGGAGACACTGAAGCTTCTCTATCAAAGACGCTCTTGGACGTTCCGAGGGTGGTCATCTCTCTAGTGGACCGGGAAGCTAACAAAGCCGCTGACCTTGTCGCGAAGATCGCTACAGATTATGATTTTGATTGTGAAAGGGGTATGCCCCTATCCCAAGAGTTTCTATCTATTATCCAGCATGACATTGCTCTGTAGTTCATATTTTTTATTTTAATATTATAATAGGCCCATGCCCCCCCTTCAAGGAACCCAAAAACTTTGCCGGAACCCAAAAACTTTCAGCCTTGGAGTGTTCTAGAGAGTGGAGAGAGCATTCTAGTGAGAGTGAGGGTGTGCTGCGCGGCGGCGGCGGTGTGCCGCGGGCGGGGCGTGCTGCAGTGGCGGCGTGCGGGTGCGGGTGGTGCGAGGCAGTGGCAGCGTGGTGCGGTGTGTTTCTCGCTTGCTGTTTCCGGCATCTATGGGCCGGAAACCCAAAGGTAAGAGAGCCATTTCTCCCGAGCAGCATGGTTTCTCTGTTCGCGACCCAGAAGAGGATGCCGATGTGAATGCACATGTTGATTCCAGTATGAGAAAAGGCAAAGTTTTGCTGCAGGTTTCCAAAGCTTCAAAGCTACAGGAAGAAAATTCCAACTCAGACCATCACATGTCCGATTCCTCTAATGATGAGTCAGATGATGAACTCTCTGTTACAATCTCTGATTCTTCCTCTCATCTTATTGGCCGTGTCTTGGGGAAAAATTTCAAGTTTGATTTCCTATCGTCGCAACTGCAGGCAAAATGGGGCGCATACGCGGGATTTCGCATCAATGACCTTGGTAATGGTTGCTTCATCCTATTCTTTGCGGACAAAGAGAGCAGGGACCAGGTCTGGTTAGGCGGACCTTGGCATGTGGCTGGACGCGCGGTTGGTCTTGACCGTTGGTCCGAAAGTTTTATCCCCACTGGAGGAATGAACAAATGACAAACTCTATAGTGCAATCTACAAAGTTTACCAGCCTCGCTGCTCTTTCTGACGAGGAAATTGACAAGGACAAGCCACTTGAGGAAAATGCTGATGCCATTGCGGTTCATGCTCAGGACAACCGCTCTAAGAAGAATAAAGCCACTCAAGCTAATGCCACAAAACCGTCTAATGTAAATGATATTGTCTCGCCGACAGGAGAAACCTCCCACAAGAACAAAACAGCTGATGATTACTTGTTGGATGTTGACACATTCACCCGTGGGCGATCCCGATCGCGGCCTGGGCGTAAGGGTCAATCAAGCCCTGTATGCACTAGAAAGAAATCAAAGCAGCCTTCCTCCGATTGGACCAATGGATTGAATGCAGCGGGGGAGCCCCCTTCACAGAAATGATAGGGATAATCTTTTGGAATTGTCGGGGGGCTAGCAAGCTCGCCTCACGTGCATATCTTAAGGAGCTTGTTCAGAAGCATCACCCTGTAGCTATTTTCCTGCTTGAGACCCTCAAACAATCTCTCACTCGCCGCGAAGCTGATAGGCTTATCGGACAGCATTGGAGTTTTGAGATAATCCCTTCTCTCGGGAAATCTGGAGGAATCATCCTTCTCTGACTGAATGAGATACTTAAAGTCAGCACAGTCTCTAAAAACACTCAATACCTGGTCGCCTCGGTGGCTCTCCCAACCGGCTCGATTTGGCAGTTGGGCGGAGTCTATGCCTGCAAATATATGCACAAAAGGAGGTTGATTTGGGAAGACCTTTCCAAATTGGACATGACCATTCCAACAATCATTGGCGAGGACTTTAATTGTGTCTTGCAGCCGAATGAGAAGCGGGGGGTCGTGGTGTCAATCTAAATAAGGGGCCGCACGAATTTACAAATTTTATCACTCTATGCGGACTGCATGAAGTCCCTTTCACAAGGAATGTCTACACTTGGTGCAACAACATGGAGTCGCATGCCCGTGTGCTGTCTAGACTTGATCGTATCCTGCTCAACTCCCTGGCCCTCCTTGATTTTCCCGGCTCTATTGTTCATCATTTGCCACGGATAGCTTCAGACCATGCTCCGTTGCCACTTGAAGTTGACAAGCTTCAATTCGCCTCACATGGCCGGCTGAAATTTGAAGAGGCCTGGATGATGCTGCCTAATGCGCATGTTGTTGCGCTTGCGTCATGGAAGCGTGGGGTGGTTGGGCCCCCACGCAAAATTTTGGCGGATAAATGTGCACGAACGATCAAAGCTTTAGCGCGCTGGAGTAAATTCAACGCCAATACTGAATCGGAGGCGGCAAGTAAATTGGAAGCTGAAATAAAGGTGCTGCAATTGCGGGAGGCGGACCGCCCCATAGATGACTTAGAACTCCATACCCTGCGGGTTCTAATGGCCAACTATAATCAAGCTCAGGCAAGATTAGAGACCTGGTGGTGGCAACGGGCTAAATGTAGCTGGTTGATGCATGAGGATCGCAACTCGGCTTTTTTTCATGCGGCCACCACTCAACGAAAACATGAAAACATAATCTTCTCTATCCGTAAGAATGGCTTCACTATCACTGATGAGAGGGATATTGAGCAGGAATTTATTAATCACTTTGCCTCAAGATGGTGCCTTGATGATGCCACAACCCAGGACAATCTCCGTGCCCCCCCAAGATGATAACTGCTGGTGATGCACAACATCTCCTTTCACCCGTCTCTGATTTGGAAATCAAATCTGCTGTTTTCTCATTCGGCCGCAACAAATCCCTGGGTTTTTGACGGAGTTACACACTCCTTTACCAACTTCTAGGGCTTCGACATGACCGAAATTGTGGATGCTGTTAAAGATTTTTTTGCCAATGGATGTATGGAACCAACTTGGAAGGACACGCTCGTCATGCTCATTCCTAAATGTGAGCAGCTCTGCCTCCCCGAGCACTATCGCTCAATTAGCCTATGCTCAACGATAAACAAAGTGGGGGAGAAAATTATCGATAACCGGATGAAACCTCTTCTATGCAACATTATTTCTGAGGAGCAGGCCGCCTTCGTGCCGGGGAGGCTTCTCTTTGACCATTGCATCTTGGCTCATGAAATCATGCATCGCCTTCACAGAACCGAGAGCAAGGATGGGTACATGGCAATCAAGCTTGATATGGAGAAAGCTTTTGACAGAATCCAATGGAGTTTTGTCAAACGTGCGCTGCATTGCCTTCCACTTCCCGCCTGGTTGGATAAATTTAATCTTGGAATGCATCTCAAACCCAAGGTATGGTCTTCTTATCAACGGAGTAAGAGCTTCATGGATCAACGCCACATGCGGACTACGACAAGGGTGCCCCTTATCGCCTTACCTATTTATTATTTGCTCAGAATTCCTATCTCTTCTCATCAAAATTAATCATCATCCCGGCTTGGGCATCAAGGTTAGTGCTTCTGCACCTAAGATTTCTCATCTATTATTTGCTGACGATACCCTGTTGTTTGGTTCGGCAACTACGAGCACGGCAAAATGTTTCTCCGCCATTATACAAACATATTGCTCCTTTTCGAACGAGGCGATTAACGCCACCAAATCCAGCATCCTATTTGGGCCGAAAGTTCCACCAGCCTCCAAGGACCGGATTCTTCTTGAACTTGGCCACAAAACAGTCAAAGCATTATCATATCTCGGCATCAAACTCCGGCCTGGGCATGCTCGAACCAGTGATTACGATGACTTATTGTCTAAATTATCATGCAGAATTCGAAGTTGGGGTTCTAGGCATATTTCTATGGCAGGGCGTTTAACTCTATTACAAAGCACGCTAGCAGCAATCCCGCTGAACTCTCGCTAATTCGCCACTACCAATCTCGGTGCTCAACAAAATTAATTCATTTCTCAAGAATTTCTTATGGAATGGGTCTAGCAACAAAGACGGTATTCACTTTGCTTGCTGGGAGAACATCTGCTTGCCGAACGAGTTGGGCGGATTGGGTATCAAAAATATGGCGCTATGGCGGCGTATTTTAATGCGACGAGTGGCAGCTCGCATCTTGAATTCTGACGGAAGCCTGCTTGCTCCCACTCTTGGCAACAAATATGGCGAGACATATTTATTCACCCGCAAAAGGTTTCAATCGAAAATCTGGAAAACGATTGCCTTGGGAAATGGGATTATCACCCGACATACGTTCTGGAGTGTTGGCTCTGGACTCTCAATTTCCACCATTGAGGACAATTGGCTGGGTCATATGCCGCTATCAAAATGACCCACCTTTGTAAATGTTCATGCTCTCCCTGATAAGGTTAGTGGATTGCTAGATAGTGAGCGCCAGTGGTCGGACCATTGCCTCACTTGCTTTGGTGCAGAGCTTATGGATATTATCAGATTTTTGCCACGAAATGGTGCGGGAGTGGCGGACAAGCTCATCTGGGTTCATACCGAGACGGAAAAACAGAATGGTGCAGCTACTTATTTTTCCAAGTGCAGCCAGTCTCCCTATATTGGAAACAATATTTGGAAAATCAAGTCGCAACCAAGAATGCAAATGCTCCTATGGCGAGCTGTAAATAATTTTCTTCGCACAAATCACTGGTTATACAACCATCGGCTCCGCAATGATGCCAACTGTCCTTGGGGATGTCGTGTTGAGAAATCACTCCACCATATCCTACAACTTTGCAGTTTCACTTCCAGGATAAAAACTGAAGGCTCAAGAAAAAATATCCACGACCAAGATTTATTTGATTTCACCTGCAATGACAATCTTACCAATGGGTATCCTGCTGTTGCCTCTTTTATCTGCTCAATTTTCTACAACATTTGGAAATCGAGGAATGCCAAGGTGCATGGGGAGTCATTCGCGCTACCTGCATCAATTATTATAAATGCTATTTTGGACTCATCGCACGGGAACTGGGCGCCCCTTTGTAACCACCAATCAACTTGGTCGCCCCGGCCTGACGGATGGATCAAAATAAATTGATGGCTCGGTCTTGGCAAACAACATGGCGGGGCTGGGTTGTATTATCCGAAATCATGATGGTGACTTGATCGCTGCCAGAGGTATCCCACACCGAAGCCGATCGGTGAGTATGACTGAATTTTTGGCGGCCAATGCTGGGCTCCAACTTGCGACAAAACATATGACAGCAATTGCTGGATTTATTCTTGAAGGAGACTCAAAAGATGCCATCTCAAAGTTGAACGCTATCCTTTCCGGCTGCTACTCCGGAAATGTTGAAGGCATTGTGGCGCGCTACATGAAGGATCTACCAAGACGGGTGTTCTCGCAGGTTGATCGAAAGACGAATTCCGCTGCCGACCACATTGCAAAGATCGCTTGCCATCTTGACTACGATTGGGTAAGAGGAATGTCTCTTACCAATGTTTTCTCATCCATATTGAGGCATGATGCCAGCTACATGTAAACTCTCTTTTAATTTATATATATATATATATATCTAGGCTAAAGCCAATTTCAAGGAACCCAAAAACATTCTAGAGATTGCAGAGAGCTTCCTAGTGAGAGAAAGTGAGGGAGGTGTGGGTGCTGTGCGGCGGTGGCGGCGGTGGCGGCGGTGGCGGCGTGCTGCCGACGGGGGCGTGCAGCGGGAGTGGCATGCTGCTGGTGTGTGTGGGGTGCTGCGATGGAGGCGTAGTGCGGGTGCTGCGGTGGCGGCGTTGTGCGGGTGTGGTTTGCGCGGTGGCGGCGTGTTGTGCGGGTTTGGTGCGGTGGTGGCAGCGTAATGGGCAAGAAGAAAAAGAACCGAAAGGTTCTTGTTGACAGCGAGCCTGTTTCTCCTTCTCTAAATCAGCATTCAGTGCTTGGTGGTGCTGCACCAAAAAGACCTTCTTCCCCCGTTCAGGACCTAGTGGCAACCAGCCGGGCTCCAGTTATTGCAAACAAAAAGTTATTTTCTTCTGACCATGTTTCCTTGAATCTATTCGAGCATTCCGGGGCTGCTAATCCTGGCTCAGATAGTTCTCAAGAATCTGATTCGGATAGCTTTTGGGGATCTGAAAAGTCTGCAAATTCTGTAAGCTTTTCAAGTTGCATATTTGGTGTTCGAGGTAATGACGCTGTGAAATCTGTTAGCAACTCCAGCGGTACTCATGCTGCTAAAGATAATGTTTCTGTGAACTCTTCATCGCCTCAAGCCCATCAATCTAAAGATAATCAGGTTTTGCCTAATCAGGCTGCTAGCTCTCAAGGTGTTTCGACAAATTGCCACAGTGAACTCACCTTGCCCCGATGGACAGCAGGCTACCAATTATCTTTCTCCGCTCAACCATACTGCACAGCCTTTTGTCCCAGGTTCAATTGATGCTATCATGAACCTTTGTGGTGTCGCGCAGGTTCTGCCAGCGCCCACCCGGGCTGTCGAGACAGCTAAAGAGCCATCCGGGGCCAACAAGGCACATGATTGTCCTGCCTGCCCTGCTGCCCCTCTACCCAAGGTATGGTCAAAAAACATACCTGCTCTATTCCCCAAGCTTGACCTTCAACAATCGGATTTTTATGATGACGGAATTGTGAATTTGGATGACGAGGAAGCTAATAGCATCGAAGTTGAGTACGAGAATGCTTTGGTTGGTAGAGCAGTGGGCGCGAACTTTTCGTTTTGAATGGCTTGCGGCTCAGCTCCATCGTAAATGGGGGGCGTTTGAGGGTTTCCCCTCAGCTCCAGGCCTTCCCCTCAGCTTTTGGGGCGACAAGAATCTTTGTCGCAATGTCTACATCATTGGGGAGCTGATGTTCATTGATGCATTTACTAAATCAAGATCGCGGACTAGCTTTGCTAGATTCTGCGTTCGGCAAGATTCAGCGACTCCACTGTTTGGCGGACTATTGCTAAATAGCGCAAACACCGGAAAAGTCTTCCAAAAACTGGTTTATGAAGGTATTGGTTCACTCTGCACTTCATGCGGTTTCACTGAGCATGGCGACGCAACATGCGCTTCAGTTGCTCCAATAAAAAATGTCGAAGTTCGCAACCCACAGGAGGGTTTAGATGGCTGGACCCTTGTTCAACCTCGGAAGCCGTTGCAACAAAAAGCAATTGCTGACAGCAACAAGGCAAATTGGCAATGGCGCAAGGTGGAGAAGCCGGCTGCCCCTATTCCAATGTCTCCGGCTACTGATTGCAATGCCCGGACTGACGCCCCTATTTTACCCGATGTCATAAACCTCCAAGAGCAGCAGATGGCAATTGATTGTCATGTTCAGGATGGTAATGTCTCCATCAACAAGCAAGATAATGCCGCGGAGCCTAATCAACAACCACCCAAAGATATTGCACACCCTTGCCAAGAAAATTTTCCGAATGATCATGCTAATTTGGATGTGCGAAGACCGAGATCTCCCACGAGGAAAGTCTGTACGAGATCAAGAGCAGGGCTATATCTACTCGGGGTAGGGAGGAGCATGCAGCGGGGGCTTCCCCTTACTTGCAATGACGAAGTTGATCCTTTGGAATTGTCGGGGAGCAAGCAAGCTCACTTCTCAGACACTTTTGCAAGAGCTTGTCCGTCCGCACAAACCGATAGCTGTTGTTCACATACCGTCCGCCCTCAATGTAAGAAACTATCATATACATGGCGAATCATATATGCAGCCCGCTACAATTCCCATCAATGCATTACAAGATGCATCTCACGGACACTGGGCACTACATGTAACCCACAATCTACTTGGGTGTCCCACCCCGCTGGATGGATCAAAGTAATTTTTGATGATTCGGTAATGGAGAATATCATTGTCGATTTGGGATGTACATTTAGTAATCTTTGGAGATGCTTGCTTGAGGCCTTGGGTGCGCCTCACCGAAGTAGACCGATATGTATGACCGATCTCCATGATGCAATGGCTTCTCTGAAGCTTGTTACTCAATTTGTCGCGGAATCCATTAGTGTTGTTTCAGAGGGTGATAGCAAAGATGTGTGTTCTACTCCTCGCCGAATGCTCAACGGATGCTGTATTGGTAAGCTTGAACCTGAAATGGCCCACCTCCTACCAATGTTCCAAAGAGTGGAGATTTCTTATGTTAACCGAAAGGCAAACTCGGCGGCCAATCATTTTGCTAAGAATTCTTTTAATGAGTTCAAGTGGGAAAGGGGTATGCCCCTTACCATGTCGCTTGCGCATATCTTGAGGCATGATGCCATCGCTATGTAATTTTTATTTTCATGCACGTTTACTATATAAATATTAGGCCACGACCAAATTCAAGGAACCCAAAAAATTTGAATGTTCCGAAAGATCAAGCATCTGACGCTGTAGATGCAGCCAACGCTTCCTCAGCTGCCGGGGTGGCAGGCCAAGCCGGGGCTGCCGTTCCTAACCATGTTGCTGATGTTCCATTGGGGAAAAATATTTTAATTGACCCCGTAGATGCGGACGAGGCTGTAGAGGATGTTGTGCGGCGGGCAAGGTCGCCTACAAAGAGGCCTCGTGGTAAGTCGAAGAGTAGAGAAAGATCTGTTCTTTGCAGGGATGATACTGGAAGTGCAGCGGGGGCTCCCCTTTAAGGAAATGACAAAACTAATTTCTGGAATTGCTACGGTGCTAGCAAGCTCACTGCCCGCGCGCATCTGCACGAGCTTGTACGTTGTCATAATCCTATTGTTGTGGTATTATTGGAAACTCGCCGACAGGCTTTTTCGAGGCGGGATGTGGACCAGTAATTGGAAGGCGCTGGAGTTTCGACTTCGTTCCCTCCATTGGTAAATCTGGCGGTATAGTCCTTTTATGGTTGGAGGAGTTGATTAAAGTCATTAGCATTGTTAAAAATAAACAGTTTATTACTGCTTCCATTCTACTACCATCTGGGGTTACTTGGCAATCGGGCGGAATCTATGCGGATAAATATATGCATCAACAGCGGGAATAATGGAACGAGATAGTTGCTATGAATTTGAGTATTCCCACTGTCTTGGGAGGAGATTTCAATTGTGTTGAGGGCGGAGGAAAAGCGTGGGGGAGGCAGATTTAAGTTGTCCAATGGACTACAGGAATTCACAAACTTTATCACTCTCTCCGGTCTTCATGAAGTCCCTTATACGGGGAATGCTTTCACGTGGTGTAACAACCAACGCCCGACCGACTGTGTCCTCTCACGGCTTGACCGTGTGTTACTAAATGCTCCGGCGCTTCTAGCTTTTCCCGGATCGTTTGTTCACCATTTGCTAAGAATTGCTTCGGATCACGCGCCACTTCTGCTTGAGATTGACAAGCTATCATTTGTTGGGTCCGAAAAATGTCTAAAATTTGAGGAGACGTGGATGATGAATCCGGATGCTCACGGTGTCACGCTTGGCTCCTGGCTGAAGCCTGTTGCTGGGAGTCCATGTAAAGTCGTGGATGTCAAGTGTGCGCGAACCATTAAGGCCCTATCGCGGTGGTCAAAGTTTAATGCCAAGAAGGAAGCGGAAATTGCTAAGAATCTGGAAGAGGAAATAGGTGTTATCCAGATTCGTGAGGCCAATGCGGCTCTCTCCGAGGCAGAGGTACAGACTCTTCGTGGGCTTGTCGCTCGCTACAGCGAAATACAAATTAAGTTGGACGCTTGGTGGTGGCAGCGTGCCAAGCGCAGCTGGCTTGAGCATGGGGACAGAAATTCAGCTTTTTTCCAGTCTGCTGCCACGCAGAGGAAACATGAAAACCGGATCCATAGCTTGCTTATCGGGGATGAACTTATCACGGAACAGGGTCAAATTGAAGAGGCTATGGTGGGGCACTTCTCAAAAAGATGGTGTGAAGGTCTCCAAGCTGCTGCGGAGGATTCGGAGAGCTCAGAGAGATCTGTGCATTCTCTGCGATCTGCCAGTTCTTCAGAGTGCCTGCCAAGTGTTCGTGAAAATGATTCTATGAGTTCATCTTCCCAAATTCTCCGCAACAGCAACATTCATTCCCCTCTTAGCCATATAGCGAGGCCTTTCATCCCAGGCTCGGTCGACTCCCTTATGAATGCTTGTGGTTTGATGCAAAATGACCCTTCGTGAGTGCACAAAAGCTACCAATTCCTGCTTCAATTCCTGCTTCACATGCTGCTGCTGCTAAGGCGACATTGCCGGCTGCAGCGCACGTGGCGGCTTCGGCCCCGCTACCCCGCATTTGGTCTAAGAATGTCCCAGTCCAGTTCCCGAAAGTTGACATCCAGCAAGATGAGTATTTTGTTGATGGCATTGTAAGTATGGATGATGAGGAGGTGGAAGAAATCCAAGCGGCCTATGCTAACGCGCTGGTCAGTAGAGTTGTGAGCGTTAATTTTCGGTTTGAATGGCTCTCGGCCCAGCTTTGATTAAAGTGGGGAAACTTCAATGGCTTCCAAGTTTGTGACTTAGGGGAGGGATGCTTCCTGTTGAAGTTCTCAAGGAGGGAGGACTCAGATTATGTCTGGCTAGGTGGCCCGTGGCATGTCGTCGGGCACTTGGTCGGTCCAGATGTCTGGTCTGAAAGATTTGTGTCGGCTCTCAACCCGCGTATGTTGGTGCCAACGTGGATTAGACTTCCTGGGCTGCCCCTAAAGTTTTGGGGAGACAAAAATATCTTCTGCATTGCCGCAATTGTGGGTGAGCCCCTCTTCATTGATGCCTTCACTAAATCTAGAGCCCGAACAAGCTTCGCGTGGATTTGTGTTCGTCGGGATCTGTCCATACCGCTGGTAGGAGGATTATGGCTCAACAGCAAGGGTTCCGAGAAACTCTTCCAAAAGCTTAGCTACAAAGGGATAGGCTCCTTATGTATAACCTGCGGGTTCACCAATCACGGGGATGCTGCTTGCAGTGGCATGGTGGCCAAGCCCGATTCGAGGAGATTAAACCCGCGAGAGGGGCTGGAGGATTGGACACTCGTGCTCCCAAAAAAGCCTCCTCAAAAGCCGAAGGATGGGGATGCTCCGCAAAGACCTCCAGGAAATTGGCAATGGCGGAAAGTGGAAAAGCCTATTAAAGAAGTTGTGCCTACAGCTGCTGATATGAATACTCCCAAAGCTCCTGCTTCTGACGCAGCAAACTATTCTTCAGCTGCTGGGGTGGCAAGCCAAGCAGTGGTTGATGGTTCTACCCCAGCTGCTGAGATTCTAGTGGGGGAAAATACTATTATTGACCCCGTAGATGAGGACGAAGCTGTTGACGATGTTGTGCGGCGGGCAAGGTCGCCTACCAAGAGGCCTCGCGGTAAGTCGAAGAGTAGAGCAAGATCCATTCTCAGCAGGGATGATGCTGGTTGTGCAGCGGGGGGCTCCCCTTTTCGGAAAAGACAAATAATTTTTTGGAATTGTCGCGGTGCTAGCAAGCTCACTGCCCGCGCGCATCTGCATGAGCTTGTGCGTTGTCACAATCCTATTGCTTTGGTGTTATTGAAAACTCGCCGACAGGTTTTTTCGCGGCGGGATGTGGATCGGCTAATTGGAAGGCGCTGGAGCTTTGATATTGTTCCATCAACTGGTAAATCTGGTGGTATAATCCTATTATGGTTGGGGGAGTTGATTAAGATCAGCTGCATTGTTAAAAACAAACAATTTATTACTGCTTCCATACTGCTACCATCTGGGGTCACTTGGCAATTGGGCGGAATCTACGCGGATAAATATATGCATCAATGGCGGGATTTATGGGCCGAGTTAGCTGCTTCAAATCTGAGTATTCCCACTGTTTTGGGAGGAGATTTCAATTGCGTGTTGAGGGCGGAGGAGAAGCGTGGGGGTGACCGTTTTAAGTTGTCCAATGGACCACAAGAATTCACAAACTTTATCACTCTCTCCGATCTCCATGAAGTCCCTTATACGGGGAATAAATTCACGTGGTGTAACAACCAGCGCCCGGCCGACTGTGTGCTCTCGCGGCTTGACCGTGTGCTATTAAATGCCCCTGCACTTTTGGCGTTTCCCGGTTCGATTGTTCACCATATGCCCAGAATTGCTTTAGATCACGCTCCTCTTCTACTCGAGCTTGACAAGCTATCGTTTGCTGGGTCCGGAAAATGTCTTAAATTTGAGGAGACGTGGATGATGAATCCGGATGCTCATGGCGTCGCTCTTGGCTCCTGGCTGAAGCCTGTTTTTGGGAGTCCAAGTAAAGTCTTGGAGGTCAAGTGTGCGCGAACCATCAAGGCTCTTGCACGGTGGTCAAAGTTTAACGTCAAAAAGGAAGCGGAAACTGCTAGGCAGCTGGAAGAGGAAATTGGTGCTATCCAAATGCGTGAGGCCAATACTGCTCTATCCGAGATTGAGCTTTAGTCTCTTCGTGTGCTTGTCGCTCGCTATAGCGAAATTCAAATAAAGTTGGATACTTGAAGAGGCTATGGTGGGGCACTTCAAATTAATCACGGAGCAGGGTCAAATTGAAGAGGCTATGGTGGGGCACTTTTCCAAGAGATGGTGTGTGGATTTCTCAACTGCTGCGGAGGAATTGCCACGCCCTCGCGGGCAGATCTCGGAGCTGGAATGTCAGGTGTTGGCTGCCCCTCCCACGGAGGCCGAAATCAAAAAAAATTGTCTTCTCTTTTGGGCGGAACAAGGCTCCGGGCTGTGACGGGGTAACCCATTCCTTTTTTACACATTTCTGGAATTTTACCATACTTGATCTTATCGCTGCAGTTAAAAACTTCTTTGCGACGGGCTCTATGGAGGCTAAATGGAAGGACACCTTGGTTATTCTTATCCCTAAGTGCAGTAGTCCGAGCATTCCGGAGCACTTTCGGTTGATCAGCTTGTGCTCCTCAATTTATAAGGTGGTGGCAAAGCTCCTTGCCAACCGCATGAAGCCCCTACTACGAAGGCTAATATCAGAGGAGCAGACGGTCTTTGTTCCCGGACAGCTTCTATCGGACAACTGCCTCCTTGCTCAGGAAATTGTCCACTGGCTCCACACTACTCAAAGCAAGGTTGGCTACATGGCGCTGAAAATTGACATGAAAAAGGCCTTTGACCGTATCCAATGGCCATTCGTCAAACGGGTTTTGGCCGGCTTTAACTTCCCACCATTTTGTATTAATCTCATCATGGAGTGTATCTCCAACCCGCGGTTCGGTCTTCTAATCAACGACTCCAGAACAAAGTGGTTACATGCTTCGTGCGGCCTAAGACAGGGATGCCCCTTATCTCCATATTTGTTCATAATGTGCTCCGAGATTCTCTCCTTAATGATCAACTCAAGCTCATTACCGGGTATTGGTATTCAAATATCCCCAGCGGCCCCAAAGCTATCTCACCTCCTCTTCGCTGACGACACTCTCATTTTTGGCACGGCTACGATTGGTTCGACAAGGGAGATTAAGAGGATCTTGATGCGGTATTGTTTGCTCTCCGGGGAAGCGGTGAACGCAGCTAAATCAAATATCATATTTGATCCCAAAGTCTCGCTCGCCACAAAGCGGGACATCCTGCAGCTGTTGGGTCACGGACCATCCAATGTCATCACCTATCTGGGCATCGTCCTCCGCCAGGGCAAGATTAAGATAGCTGATTTTGATCATCTTCTGGACAAGATTTCATGTAAAGTAAGATCATGGGGTGCTCGGCACCTATCTCTTGCGGGTCGAATTGCTCTAATCAAAAGCACGTTGTCTGCTATCCTGCTCCATGCTCTGGCTATGTCCCCGGTACCTGTCTCCACAATCAACAAAATAAATAGTCTCCTATCCAATATTTCCTAGGGGGGAGGGGGGGGGTCTAATAGCAAGCAAACTTCGCATTTCACAAAATGGGCGGAGGTATGTTTGCTGCGGGACAAAGGCGGACTTGGTGTTAAGAACCTGGTTCTTTGGAGGCGCATCCTGATGGGTAAAGTTGCGGCACGTGTTGCCTGGGATGATGGTTCCTTATTTGCCAAGATTTTCAGGGCCAGGTATGCTGGACGGAGCCGTTTCAAGACCAACCGCTGCCATTCCAAAATCTGGAAATGCATATCCTTTGCGGGTAAGCTACTGGATGAGCAGACCTTCTGGATGGTGGGCAATGGCTTGGATATCTCAACATTGGAGGATAACTGGCTTGGCGCACTTCCTCTCAGCAAATGGCCAACTTTTATAAATGTTAACGCCTTGCCGGAGCTGGTGGCTGGTTTTCTCGACTCTAGCTCGCAATGGAAGGATGAGTGCATGCGTGGCTTGGGTGATTTCCTCATTGATATCATTTCAAGATTACCGAGGGACAATGTTGGTGGACGGGACAGATTAGTTTGGGCCTATTCCGAAAAGCCTGAGATGAATGCTGGTGTATTGTATGGGCTGGAATGCCCGCAGGGGCTGTACGAGGGCAGGGAAATCTGGAATGTCAAGGCTCAGCCGAGACAATTAGCATTGATTTGGAGAGCTTTGAATAATCTTTTACCCACCAACGACTGGTTGCACCAACACCACCTTCGAACCGATGCCACCTGTCCGTGGGGGTGTAGCCAGGCCGAAAGTACTGAGCATATTTACGGGAGCTGTGCATTTGCGGCCCGCATTCGTGCAATGATGGCCAGAATGGGGTTTCCGTTAGCGCCAAACATATATTCCCTAATGGATGCGTTGCTGAAGGAGATGGACTCTAGCACAAGATCAAAGGAGACCAAAATGCTAGCTGCTATAATTTACAGGATCTGAAAAGCAAGAAACCAAGGAGTCCATGGTGAGCCATTCCCTCAGGCCTCATCAATTGTCCTGAATGCCATTTTGGATGCTTTGAATGGTAACTGGGCGGCCCGTGTAAACATCAAGCCTTTTTGGTCGCCCCCGCCATTGGGCTGGATAAAGATTAATTTTGACGGATCGGTTCACCCAAACAACGTTGCCGGGTTAGGATGCTCTATTCATGGTCCTGATGGGAGCCTCATTACAGCTAAGGTGGTCCGCATCCATAGCCGTTCGGTAAATATGACCGAGGTCAGAAGCGCCCTACATGGATTCATGCTAGCAAAGAATTTTATGCACTCACAGTTGGGCTTCATTTTGGAAGGTGACTCCGCATTTGCCTGCAACACTTTAAACCGCATTCTCTCTGGAGCTTGGGATGGTGCCGTTGAGCGGTCCTTGGCGCACTTGATGAAGGACTGCCCAAGGCTTATTATCTCACAAGTTGATCGAAGAGCCAATTCTGTGGCTAACTATGTCGCCAATATGGCATGCTCTTCTGATTTCTTTTGGGAAAGGGGTATGCCGCTTCCCCAAGCTCTCATTTTCATCCTTTCTAAGGATACTGTAGCAGTGTAATCTTTTCTATTTATATATATATATATATATATATATATATATATATATATATATATATATATATATATATATATATATATATATATATATATATATATATATATATATATATATATATATATATATATATATATATGCTACTGACACGTTCAAGGAACCCAAAAACTTTGATTTCTCACAAGGTGCCAGCGGAGTCCTAAGAGCAACATCCGTTGATCCCTGGTCGGCATCGTTTATGGTTGAGAATAGGACGGTATCTGATCGTCTTCGAGCCCCCAACTTTCGTTCTTGATTAATGAAAACATTCTTGGCAAATGCTTTCGTAGTGGTTCGTCTTTCATAAATCCAAGAATTTCACCTCTGACTATGAAATACGAATGCCCCCGACCGTCCCTCTTAATCATTACTATGATCCCCAAGGCCAACATAATAGGACCGAAATCTTGTGATGTTATCCCATGCTAATGTATCCAGAGCGTAGGCTTGATTTGAGCACTCTAATTTCTTCAAAGTAACAGCACAGGAGGAACGACCCGGCCAATTAAGGCCAGGAATGCATCGCCGGTATAAGGGATAGGCACAGCGGTGCACACCGTGAGGCGGACCGACCGACCCAACCCAAAGTCCAACTACAAGCTTTTTAACTGCAACAACTTAAATATACGCTATTGAAGCTGGAATTACCGCGACTGCTGGCACCAGACTTGCCCTCCAATGGATCCTTATTAAGGGATTTAGATTTTACTCATTCTAATTACCAGACTCAAAGAGCCTAGTATTGATATTTATTGTCACTACCTCCCCGTGTTAGGATTGGGTAATTTGCGCGTCTGCTGCCTTCCTTGGATGTGGTAGTCGTCTCTCAGGCTCCCTCTCCGGAATCGAACCCTAATTCTCCGTCACTCGTCACCACTATGGTAGGCCACTATCGTACCATCGAAGGTTGATAGGGCAGATATTCGAATGATGCATGGCCGACACAAAAGGCCATGCGATCCGACAAGTTATCATGAATCATCAGGGCAACAGGCAAAACCTGCGTCGACCTTTTACCTAATAAATGTGTCCCTTCCAAAAGTCGGGGATTTAGTGCACGTATTAGCTCTAAAATTACTACAGTTATCTGAGTAGCACGTACCATCAAACAAACTATAACTGATTTAATGAGTCATTCGTAGTTTCACAGTCTGAAATAGTTCATACTTACACATGCATGGCTTAATCTTTGAGACAAGCATATGACTACTGGCAGGATCAACCAAGTAGCACAACGTCAACACAACATGAAAGCAGCCAAACCATTCACCATCAGCAGGCGAAAGGAAGGGAGAAATCATGATTGTACAGGTTAAGAGGCAAGTTTGCCTCCAAAATAACTCACATTAACAAGGTTACAATGACACCAAAATATGCTTTTAATTTGCTGCTTCATATAACAACATCACGCAGAGTTACGGATTAGCAACCAGCAGACTGGATGTTTAGGTAGGCACATACATCTCGCCAAATAGCTGATCAAATAATAACTGCAATGCCAACCATTGCCTCTTTTTGCATTGAAAGAAGAGGCAAGGATCAATCTTTCTTCAAATTCAATGCCAATATTGAGAATGGGATCAAAATGCAAGCAACATGACAGACACACAACCCCCATAATGACTTGTGGCAAACAAAATGAAATAAATGCATTTAACATTAATCAGCAACACTGAAGTTACACGAAACAAAGCGAGCATTATTGAATGCAACTCATATGCCGCAATCGGTCTCAAAACAACCCCCATATGCAAGCCCCGATAACAACACAACAGGAGCCAAAAAGACCAACACTAAATAGGAGAAAAGAGCTCCGCAAGGCATGAACGTTTTGAGGATCGATGCACGAGAATAATCACATATGCATCGCACAATATAAAGAAGAAAATTTGGGGGCATGACATAAGATCTAAGCAGAGGCATATCATGCAAAACAAGGACTAGAGCGCAATCAAATTTTCTTCCCACTACTAGTATGTAATTCAGATTCACAAAAAATGAGCCCCAAAGAGTGCAAAATCTCATAAAAGCTTAAAAATATGCAGCATGTCTAGCGTCTGCCCGCGCATTATTCGACTCGTAATCCAAACATTCAATATCAAATTTCTCGGGTGCGTGCCTTTTCGGGCCAGACTGGCATTTCTCCCGCAGATACTTATTTCTTGCACGACCGCACATTTGTTGTCCGAGTGGGATTTATTTGCCACCGTGCATAATTTTTACGCGGCTACGCAATTTTCTACGTCGTACGTATTCTTTTGCTCGAGTGCCTATTAATTGATTGAGCGTGCAGTTTTTCGTCGGGGCGTAGAATTTTTTGTCCGTATTTGTCCGGACGCGCATTTATTTTCTGGAGCGCATTTTCCTCACATTCGCGTAATTTTCCCTCCGGCCACGCTATTTCTTATTTTATCCATGAAAATTGCATTAGCATCATAAAGTGCAGGAAGAAAACAGAGAAAAGAAAAAACAACACCCTAGCCAAAATCATCATGGACAATCTCCATGAATTCGGTAGGGGCGGAAGTCACATCGTGCCAAACAAAATTATTACAGCTACCAAATTTAGCACAAAAATCCGCAAGTCTATTGACCTCCCGAGGAATGTGGCGGATAAGAACTTGATTAAGTTCAGCGAGGAAAGAGAGATCCTGCGCCATGAAGTTGGCGTTGCTCCAAGTCGCCCGGTGCATCGAGTTGCGGCAGAACTACAACACATTTTTGCAGTCGCCCTCAATAATTACTCCCTTAGCCTCCAGCATGTCCGGGGAGAGAAGCCGGCGGAGAGAGCGGAGTGCCTCAAGCTCGACTTGGCCGGGATCCCAATGGGAAAAGCATGTTCTCACTCAAACCCTCCACATAAGATCAATGTCGGTCGACAGTGCACCTCATAAGAGGATCCCGCTCATCAGCTTCCTTGCGCCCTACGAGCTTTATCACCCGTCGGCTCACATGCATGTCAGTCTCCTTGGTCCGTGTTTCAAGACAGGTCGAATGGGGAGCCCACAGATCGTTGCAATAAGCACGCCAGAGCTGTTAAGCCCGTCTGTACGATGCGTGCCATGCTTCTAGTCGACCATAACGACAGTGTCTCTGTTGTGTTGAGGTTGTGCTACCTGGTTGATCCTGCCAGTAGTCATATGCTTGTCACAAAGATTAAGTCATGCATGTGTAAGTATGAACTATTTCAGACTGTGAAACTGCGAATGACTCATTAAATCAGTTATAGTTTGTTTGATGGTACGTGCTACTCGGATAACCGTAGTAATTCTAGAGGTAATACGTGCACCAAATCCCCGACTTTTGGAAGGGACACATTTATTAGGTAAAAGGTCGACGCAGGTTTTGCCTGTTGCCCTGATGATTCATAATAACTTGTCGGATCGCATGGCCTTTTGTGCCGGCGATGCATCATTCGAATCTCTGCCATATCAACTTTCGATGGTAGGATAGGGGTCTACCATGGTGGTGACGGGTGACGGAGAATTAGGGTTCGATTCCGGAGAGGGAGCCTGAGAGACGGCTACCATATCAAAGGAAGGCAGCAGGCGCGCAAATTACCCAATCCTAACGCGGGGAGGTAGTGACAATAAATAACAATACTGGGCTCTTTGAGTCTGGTAATTGGAATGAGTACAATCTAAATCCCTTAACGAGAATCCATTAGAGGGCAAGTCTGGTGCCAGCAGTCGCGGTAATTCCAGCTCCAATAGCGTATATTTAAGTTGTTGCAGTTAAAAAACTCGTAGTTGGACTTTGGGTTGGGTCGGTCGGTCCGCCTCACGGTGTGCACCGCTGTGCCTATCCCTTATACCGGCGATGTGTTTCTGGCCTTAATTGGTCGGGTCGTTCCTCCGATGTTGTTACTTTGAAGAAATTAGAGTGTTCAAAGCAAGCCTACGCTTTGGATACATTAGCATGGGATAACATCACAGGATTTCGGTCCTATTATGTTGGCCTTCGGTATCGGAGTAATGATTAAGAGGGGCGGTCGGGGTCATTCGTATTTCATAGTCAGAGGTGAAATTCTTGGATTTATGAAAGACGAACCACTGCGAAAGCATTTGCCAAGGACGTTTCCATTAATCAAGAACGAAAGTTGGGGGCTCGAATACGATTAGATACCGTCCTAGTCTCAACCATAAACGATGTCGACCAGGGATCGGCGGATGTTGCTCTTAGGACTCCGCCGGCACTTTGTGAGAAATCAAAATTTTTGGGTTCCTTGAAGTTGCAATTGCATTAAATCAAAAAGAAAATACAGGGGGAGAGGAACAAGGAAAAAACACAAAAAAACACCAAAACCACTAGAAGGACAATCAGCTTCCCTCCAAGCCTCGACAGTCGGAGGTCGTCAACTCGACAAATATGTCATCCACCTCAACGCCAGCATCCCACATGAAGTCCCCCCAACCGCCACCCGCGAACAGTGATCTGCCGGACGGTTCGCTTCCCGGCCCACATGGTGGAACCGCACAGCCGCAAAGTCGGTGAGAAATGTGAGATCCGCCTCCCTCGGGTAGGTGCCAAGCCGGGCCGTCCCCCATGTCGCCTTGCTGCAGAAATCCAGAACATTTGACACATCCCCCTCGATGATAATACCCTTAGCCGCAGGCAGAGCCGGGGAGACCACATGCCGGATGGCCACAACGGCTTCAAGCTCTACGCGACCCGGATCCCAATGCTGCCAAGCAAAGCCCGCCGCCATCAAGACCGCACCTGCCTCAGATCGGACCACAATACCGAGCCCCGCACACCGGGAAGGGAGCAGAGAACCATCCACATTGACTTTGATCCACCCAGGCGGCGGGGGGCACCAGGAAGGAAAGGGAAATTGCCCCAAAGGGCGAGAGGTGCCCCAACATCCCAAGTGACGACCTTGGTCAAAGAGGGTGAGGTTTTCAACGACAGTGGCCGCAATAACCAAAGGGGTGCTAACCTCCCGGTTGTGAACCTTAGCATTCCGCGCCCGCCAGCATTGATAGACCACGTAGCAGAGAAGGCGAAGCGGCTGGAGGGCGGTCTTGCCTCCTTGACGGGCGGCACATTCGGCATCCCGCCACGACCAGCCAGTTGGGAGCCGCAGTCCCCACCGGTGTAGTTCAGTCCCAACTGCCCGAAGCCGGCCGCATCCACCGACGAGATGATCCCGGTCCTCAAGTTCAGCACACCCCCAAGGGCATAGCCAGTCCTCCGCCAGCCCACGGCGGTGAAGCCACACACAGGTGGGCAACGCGTCCCAGACCAGCCGCCAGCAAAAGAATCTCTCCCGAAGGTGTAACCTCAAAGCCTTTAGCCATCGCACATCCATATCCGGTGAAGACGGCAGCGGTTGGGGGTAAGCCAAGGAGGAAATGCCCTTGCCACTTAGCTGTGAGAGCAGCTCCGGGGTGTCCTCTCCCCCACCGCCCGGCTGGAGTTGCAATATAGCATTGCGAAGTTCTTGTCCCAAGACCTGATCAAGAAGCTCCAAATTCCATTCATCATCAGCATCCATGAGGTCAGCAACCATGAGGCCTTCCAGCGCCGTGCTGTCCACAAAAGTAGGCCAGAGGTTTAGTGAGGTCTCGAAAATCCATGTATCCTGCAGAGCCACAACCCGTCTACCATTGCCAATTCGCCATCGGATAATGGGGGCAAGACTGGCGAGACCATACCGAAGGGTGGTCCACGCCGGGGAGTCAGCACGATTAGAGGAGGGGTCGCCGATTCGCCCGCCGTACTTCCCGAGAAAGACAGCCCCAAACAAAGACTCCGGAGACATCAGCAAATCCCAGGCCAGGCGTGCCCATAAAGGGCCTTCCCAGCACCGCAGACGGCAGAGACCTAGGCCCCCGGCCTGCTCCGGTGAGCAGAGGATGTCCCACTTAACATAGTGCATGCCCCGAGAGGTCGCATTCTTTTGCCACAGAAACTTGCGGGCCAGCTGTTCCACCGACTCAATCACCGCACGGGGGAGGGCAGAGTGGGTCAGGACATACACCGGCACTGACAAGAAAGAAAAACGAAGAAGAGCAACACGGCCCGCCAGAGATAAGTGGCGGTTCCCCCATTGGCGGATCTTGTGTTACCACTGGCTCAACGTGGGGGCAAAGTCCACCTTAGTAAGCATCTGCATGGCAAGCTTGATTCCAAGGTAGTTTAGTTCCTCCACCTTTCGGAAACCCAACTGTCGGGCCCACTGTTCCCCCAGCCACCCCGACATCACCTTACTAGCTAGCACCATAGATTTGGCCGTATTAATTCGTTGCCCGGTCCAGCTACAGTAGTCATTCAGCAACCTCGAACCCTCCCGCACCGCCTCCGAGTTTGCTCGGGCAAATAACAGGACGTCATCATCATAAAGAAGGTGAGAAAGGTGAGGGCCACCCGGGGATAGAGGGAATCCCAGCGCCATGCCCGAGGCGTGGATTGCGGAAGAAAGCAATTCAGAGCACAAAATGAAGAGGTACGGGGACAGAGGGCAACCTTGCTTGAACCCGCAGGCCCCCTCAATCCAATCAGAGCCGCGACCATTAATCAGCAAGGAGAATGACGGCGCTTGAACACATTGAAGCAACCAATTTGAGAACCGGGCGGGAAAACCGAACCGGGTGAGGACCTGCTCAAGCGTTTGCCAACTCATCCGATCATATGCTTGATCCATGTCCACCTTGATAGCCAGGAGACCTTATTTGGAAGTGGAAACTCTCAGCCTGTTAACAGCTTCCTGAGCGAGAAGACATTGATGGGAGATGCTCCGTCCCAGGACGAACGCACCCTGCTCCGGCGAGATGAGGCGCAGCAGAACATTCTGCAAACGACAGACCAAGATTTCGTGGTAATTTTATAAATCGTCTGGTAGAGGATAATGGGCCGGAACTTCTCCGGTCTATCAGCATGGGCCACCTTGGGGATAAGAACCACCACGGTCTTCTTCCAATCCGCCGGCATGATCCCCGTGGTGAAAAAGTCCTTCACCGCCCTGCACACATCAACGCCCGCAACATCCCAATAATTTTGAAATAAAGAGGAAGTCATACCATCCCATCCCGGTGCCCGGTTAGGTTTGAGCGAGTGCACCACCACCCAAATATCGGCATCCGTAACCTCAAGAAGCAGCTCCGCCGCCAATTGGGGGAGGACCTCTGCCCGGTCCTCAAGGGACGGCCACCCTTCCAAAACCAGTGGGTCGCACCGCCACTTTTGAGCAAAGTATTGAACAAAAGACTACTCAATCACCGCATGATCCTCTGAGATCTCCGATTCAGCAAGCTCAACCTGGAGGATACGGTTCTCACGACGTCGGGCCGAGGCCATGGAATGGAAGTAGGTAGTGTTAGCATCTCCCTCCTGGATCCACCGCACTTTCGCTCTTTGGCGCCACCACGAATTTAAACGGGACAAGGTCGCCGAGAGAGACTTGACTTTTGCGAGGAGCGTGGTAGCATCAACCTCCGACCAATCAACTCTCTGGCACTCCTGGGCCTGAAGATCATCCACCTCAGCTTCCAGCAAAGCCTTAAGCTTTTCCAGATCTGCCAGTTTGTTCCTGCTCCAGAAGAATAAAGCTCTCAGGGTTCTTGAGCATTTTTGCTGGAGCACCTCAGCTGGACTCCCAGACCCGGGTCTGCACCAGTGCTTGAGGACCACACCTCTAGCCGTAGGATAAGAAAGTCAGGTATCCTCAAACCGGATCCAAGGGCGGCGGGAGTGGCCCCCAGGGTCTGCCAGGGGTAGCAGAATAGGACAGTGGTCAGAGTCGACCCGATTCAAGTGTCGCACCTGGGCCATAGGGAGCAGCCCCCATCCCTCGGTATTGGTCAGGACCCGATCCAGCCTAATCCAAATACATTCCTCCCCTGACTGGTTATTGCACCACTTGAACTGAGGCCCAGCGAAGTCAATTTCCCGAAGGTCTGCTAGAGTGAAAGCCTCCTCCATCTCCAGCGCACCAGTCGAGTAAACGAACTCTTTCCCACCCATCTTATCCTCGGCACGCAGGATACAATTGAAATCACCCCACACAAAGGCAGGCGCGGATCCAGACAGCCAACCATTCAAGGCGTTCCAGATTGCCCTACGGACATGCAAGTCCTTATTGGCGTAAATAAAAGCGACAAGCACGCGGGGGAGGCCCGAGAACTCAGCCCAGCCTACCACCCATTGCGGCCCCGCCTCCAACACCTCAAACTTGACTACGACAGCCTTCCAAAACACCAAAATACCCCCCGCCTTTCCAGCCGCTGGTTGATGGAAGAAATCCCAACCCCAGCCCGCAAGTTTATCCACCTCGGCACGGAGGATGTCCACCACCTTAGTCTCGAGCAAATCCACCATCCACAGCCTGTGTTGAAGGATGAGGTCACGGAGGTAATTGTGTGTACCTTTCTTCTGTGCCCCTCGGCAATTCCAGAAAAGGATGTTAGACATGGGGAACCGAAGGGAACGCGTCCCCGCCGCCGAAAGAGTTCCCGCCTCGCCCACCTTGCCGACCTACAGCACCCCCCCCCCCCCCCCCGCCAGCTTTTATAGTTAGATGCATTCCGTCGCTTTTCCAATTCCATCCTAGCCGCCTTGGCAAATAAATGGGTCCTACCCAACGGCTTTCGGCCCCTCTTCGCCCCCAGATCCACGCCATCCGTGGCATTCACAGGGTGGTTCCTGTGGTCCGCCGCAGGCTGGCCCGTCCCCATACCCACACTACCTGAACGCTCCACAACAGGGGCGAGAGCTCCCAGCTGGATGTTCCCAGAGTCAATACTGTCCACCATCACCACCCCGGGCATGTCAGGGGGAGCAGATTCCACTATGGTCGGTTCAGTGTCAGTACACAGGTCCATTTCACGTAGTGGCCCATCCTCCAGCTGGTCCAGAACCCTAAACCTGTTGGCCTTACTGGGCTTCACGGCACCGGTCCGGCCCACCGCTATCTCCCGCCTCAAAATCTCTCGATCTGGCTCAGCGAAGGCAGTCCCAAGTTGGTGCCCATCCTCTATCCCACGTTTACCCTGCACAGCCACAACTGTCGAACCATGAACCACCGCTGAAGGCCCAGTAATCACCGCTGAAGGCCCATTAACCACCGCTGAACGCCCAATAATGCTCCAGGTTGTTGTGGTGCCCCCCCACTCTGCCGCCTCTACCTCAACGTCTTCTCCCTCACCCACTTGCATCCTCATTCCCAGAATCCATAGGTGCCCGAACCGGCCTGCTCGCAACACCAGGGGGATCCACCGGCTTAGGTCTACGTTGCACTAGGGTCCATGTGCCATAACCCCTCTCTTCTATAGCCACTTCCGACGGGGACCCCGTGACCACCCCATTACGCACTCCAGACTGGGTACCTTCCGCAGCGACAAGAGGGTTTGTCTGATCCCGCACCGTCCTCACCACCGGAGGCACTCCAGTCTGCACAGAAGGCACAGAGCCATTAGCCTCAGACAGGACCGCACCTCCCAAGCATTCCTCCACCCGATGACCCACACATCCACATTGAAAGCACAGGACTTTCAATCCTTTGTACTCAACCTTCTGGAAAAAATTCTGAAAGCGGCTTTTCACCCGGACACCAATCAGCAGCGGCTTAGCAAGGTTGATCTTAACACAGACCCGGGCGTACTCGATGCGGCCTAGCGAGCTAGTCATACCGTCAATCCACAGTGGCTCTCCTACTTTCGCAACAATCCGACTAATGTTGGCAGGGTCCCAGAAAAGCAGCGGAAGGTTCGGAAGGCGAATCCAAATTGGTGAGGTAACCTCCGACAACCTATTCGGGTGGAAGTCCGGCGTCCACACATCCAAGCCCAGAATAAAACCCCCAATTTGCCACGGTCCGTTGCGTAACACCTCATCCCGAGCCAACGTAGATTCAAAAACATAGAGAAAGCATTCTGTACTAACCACCGTGAGCCTGAAGGGACCATACTTGTCCCACCTTTGACGCAGTTCGAATGCCAAAACATGGGGTGGAATTTTGCACCCTAGGAGCCCACCAACGAGTGCGCATTCGAACTGCGTGATGAAGCGTTCCGCAAGCGTATCATTCATAAGCACATCATCATCCGCATCAATGAATTCCGATCTTTCCTCCAAGAGCTTAAGGGGCAGCGGGGGTAGCTTTGCCCAGGCGTTGGCACCTCCACCAGCTGGGTTAACAGAGAATGGTGGAGAGCGCCCCGACACCCGCACAGGTGGTGGTTGCCTGGGCAAGGCTACACCCCCCCCCGAGAACCAGCTTGAAAAGCCGCAGGAGAACGCCCAGCCGTGGCACACTCAGCATCCGCCCAGAAATTGGAATCACCACCTACACCCCGGGCAGCGATAGCATCCGGCAGCGCACCAAAGCCTGGGACGGCATTACAATCAATGTTCCCACCCACACTTCTACTCACGGAGGAGCCCATTCTCGATGAATCCACACCACCCGCCAGCGGATCAAAAGCTTCTTCCATTGCGTCAAGTTCAACATCGTCCAGCCCCGGTTCATCCTCCATGTCCGCCGCCAGAGCCACACCAGAGTCCACCAACAGCGGGGTTGGAAAGATTACTCCAGAGACGCCACCAGTAAAACTACACCTCACACTCATTACATCATTTGCCCCCACCGACCCCAGGCTTGGTCCAGCCACCGTCGGCGGTGGCGAGCCTCCAAACACCCTTGGCACGCCACCGTCGCAATGCATGGCTCCAGAAACCAAAGCACCACCTGGCATTGAGCCATCCATCACCCGAGGAGCAATGTCAGGTGCCACATTAACAGCATCACCATCACAAACATCCAGACTCTCCCAGGAAGTGAGCGGTATACCTGCCTGTGCCAAAACAGCGACGTTCTGAACTAACCCAGCAGAAGCCGCAGTGGACGTCAAAGCCTCCAACGCTGAGACACCATTTCCTCCGTTCATCACCTGAGCCACCGAAGAGCCACCAGATCGGGGAATAGCGGCCCCTGATCCACCTCCAAGGTGCCCAGAGCCACCGGGATCTGGACCCAAAAGGCCGGATCTAGAGTTCAGCGACCTGGATCTAGCGCCAAAGCCTGCGGGAGGAGAACCACCAGCACCAACATACGCCGATCCACCACCATCTGCACCAGATCTGCAAGGATACGCCGTCGTCTTCGAGGAAGAAGCCGCGCTGCCGCCACTGATGGAAAAGTTGCTGTCGCCAAGGGAAGTGCCAGATCCACCACCGTCGTTGACGAAGAAGGAACCCGACCCGCTGCCACGCCATTACTGCCAAGAGCACACCACGCCAGAGAAGATGGAAGAGCTTTCGCCGGCTGCTCCACCGAAGACGTGCCAAGTGATATGACTCCTGAATCCACCCCATTTCCATTAAAAAAGCCTCCGCTGCAGGTAGCTTGCGGGACACGCCAAGCTGAAGTTGACAGCACCACTGTCTTATCTACAGCTGCAGGCTGTCCCGAAAAGCCACTACCCCGCAAAAACCCGCCGGATTCACCTGACCAGCCTCCAACCCGAGCCCAGACACACAACTAACCACCAGATCTTCATTTCCCCCCTCACTATCCCCCTCCACCGAGGAGGGGGAAGACCACCGGCCTTCCCCCATACCCACATCTTCTCACATTAGAAAGCAAACAAGAGAGAGAAAGAAGATGGAAGAAATGAAAAGCCTAAAGTTTTTGGGTTCCCCAAAGTTTTTGCGTTCCGGGATAAAGTTTTTGGGTTTCTTGAATTTGGCATTAGCCTATATATATATAGAATAAAAGGAAAATCTACAAGTAGTTGGCATCATGCCTCAAAATAGAAGAAAACGCACTGGTAAGAGGCATCCCTCTTACCCAGTCGTAATCAAGATGGCAAACAATTTTTGCAACGTGATCGGCGGCGGAATTTGCCTTTCGATCAACTTGCGAGAGCAACCTGACAAAGTTTTTGGGTTCCTTGAAAGTGGAAGTAGCCTATATAATATATAAATAAGGAAAATATTACATGGCTACACTATCCTTGGAAAGGATGAAGGAATGAGGCTGGGGAAGGGGCATACCCCTTTCCCATAAGAAATCGGAAGAACACACCATATTGGCGACATAATTGGCCACAGAATTGGCTCTTCGGTCGGCAAGAGAGACAATAATCCTCGGGCAATCCTTCATTGAGTGCGCCAAAGATCGTTCAACGTCGACATCCCAAGTTCCTGATAGAATCTGGTTTAGTGTGGAGCAGGCAAAAGCTGAGTCTCCCTACAAGATGAAGCCCAACTGTCAGTTCATAAAAGTCTTTGCTTGTATGATGTCGTGAAGGGCGCTTCTGACTTCGGTCATATTAACAGATCGGCTATCGATGCGGACCCCCTTGGCAGAAATGAGGCTCCCATCATGACCACGAATAGAGCATCCTAATCCGGCGATGTTGTTTGGGTGAACTGATCCATCGAAGTTTATCTTTATCCAGCCCAATGACGGGGGCGACCAAAAAGGCTCGATGTTTACACGGGCCGCCCCGTTACCATTCGAGGCATCCAAGATAGCATTCAAGACAATTGATGAGGGCTGGGGGGACGGCTCACCATGGAGTCGTTGATTTCTAGCTTTCTGTTGGGTATTGTATACACAACGTACCTGATTTGAAGAAGCCCCTGGACAAGCTAAGGTAAATAGACAATGTATTTGATAAAATATTTCAAGTTGTGCTTGCAGTTATTCCACGCTAAGTGCACACCAATGTCAGGGTGCAGTAGGTCAATATACACGGGTCTGCACGACGTAATCCCTCGTTGAGCAGATCAGTGTGTTGGCCTACGTGTACTCTCTCTATTGGAGTGCACTTACTTTCAAGTACAGGGCTGTGATCTTGCAAGAGCAGATAAGGAGCAAGGATGGGTCAAAGAGTAGCTCATGGGTGGAAAGATGAAAAATCGTCTAAGTGTAAATCGACGAGAATCACCAAGTGATTCTCGCCGATTCGGCGAGAATCGCTAGTGATTCTCGCCCAATCGTCGAGAATCACTGGCTGATTCTCGCCGTCTCGATCCGGCTTCATCAAAGCATGCGACTCTGGAGCTAAGTCTTATTCGATGAGAATCACCAAGTGATTCTCGCCGAATCGTCGAGAATCACTAGCTGATTCTCGCCGTCTCTATCCGGCTAAAACAGTGAGTGCAAACAAGTCAACTTCGACGAGAACTCGCCGAATCGTCGAGAATCGCCTTTGATTCTCGACGATTCGACGTGAATCACCTTTGATTCTCGCCGATTTTGACTTGGGCGATTTTCTGGAAACCGCTGGACCGAACTTTGCCGCTGGCACTGTTTTGAACCGGATTTAGGGTTTCTTCTGGTGGGACCCACAACGTTCATTTAGGAGTATACTTGTGTATAAATACACGCGTATTTTTGAACAGTAAAGATACACAGAAAGAAGCCGAGCGACGATCTTGACCTAAAATCGCGAAACTGCTCCGCCGCCGCCGTCGCCGCTCGTGCTAGTTGGTCGCCGCTTTTGATCGTGGTTTCTTCCAGATCTTCCGGCGACAGAAGCTTAGCCAAGCTTAGAGTCTCGCGCGTCTAACCAGAGATCCTTTGTCTCTTGATTTGTTGATCGGGAAAACCTTCCCCGTCCGAATCGATTGAGACGATCGATCCTAGTGTGACCGTTGGAAGACCTAGCTAGCTTTGCTACGAAGTTTGGATCTCCAAAGTACAGCAGCCGCACACCGTTGTCGCCGCCGATCCCGTGAACCAAGCCGCCGCCCATCTTGCCGCCGCCCATCTTGCCGCCGCCGGTTCCGGGGAGATTCTCTCCAAGTGAGATCTAGGGTTGTGAACTCTTCGTGACTTTCATCGAACGAAGAGGGACACCTTAGTCTCCAAACGTAGTTTGTATTTCTTGTACATTCTAGTTCATTTTTATTGTAAAGGAACGTTGGTTCCGAGGTGTAAGGGTTGGGTGCAACCCGTGTTGTGGGAGTGTTGTCTCCTACGTGTGGAAGAGTTCCTTCCGATAGTGTAAGGATTGGATTTCAATCCTGTTGGTGAAGAGACCGAGTCGTCCCTTGTTGGGAGATAGGTCGAAGGGGGAAAGTGGATGTACCCAAATCGGGCAACCACTATAAATAGCTTGTGTACTCTGTTCACTGTGCTGTTTTATTTTCGTGTGCAGGTACAATTTTAATTCCGCAAAAACGCTGCACGTCACCTATTCCCCCCCCCCCATAGGTGAAGGTAGTTGACACTTGGTGGACTTTCACTTTCCAAATCCTGTAAATTTTTGCAATTAGCATCTTTGTTTCCTTTGAGCATGTGCTAGAGTCCATCTCCTTCAGGAGCGCATCCAGTAGAGAGGCGATGTTGGAATGTAACAGAAACCCCATTCTAGCCATCATTGTTCGAATGCGGGCAACAAAGCTACAGCTCCCATAAATGTGCGTGATATTCTCGGACTGGTTGCACCCCCACGGACAGGCGGCATCGTCACGAAGGCGGTGTTGGTGCAGCCAATCGTTGGTAGGTAATAAATTATTCAAAGCTCTCCAAATCATGGCTAAATATCTCGGCTGTGCCTTGACTTTCCAGATGTTCTCGCCCCGTACAGCCAATCGTTTGCACCCCCACGGACAAAGTTTTTGGGTTTCTTGAAAGTGGCAGTAGCCTATATATATATATATAAATATAGAAAATATTACATGGCTACACTATCCTTGTAAAGGATGAAGGAGAGAGGCTGGGGAAGGGGCATACCCCTTTCCCATAGGAAATCAGAAGAATACGCCATATTGGCGACATAATGGGCCACAGGATTGGCTCTACGATCGACAAGAGAGACAATAATCCTTGGGCAATCCTTCATCGAGTGCGCCAGAGACCGTTCAACGTCGCCATCCCAAGTTCCTGATAGAATCCGGTTTAGAGTGGTGCGGGCAAAAGCTGAGTCTCCCTCCAAGATGAAGCCCAACTATGAGTTCATAAACGGC
>CM077159.1:128969904-129004904 GCA_039583875.1 Platanthera guangdongensis | reverse complement strand
TGTGTTGACACCAACTATGTCGACACCAGAAAACTTGTGTCGACACCAAGACTAATCAGTCGACATCCACCTGTGTCGAAACCAGAAGATTCATGTCGACACTCAGAATATCAGTCAACATAAAATACTTGACTAAGTCCAGAATTATTGCTGAACTCCAGTCGACGAATGCAATTGTTAGCTCGACGAACTTCATACATGGCAACAGACAGTAGTCAAGTTCTCAGCTCGACGAACAGAAGCTGTCTGGTCGACGAATACAAAATCTCAGTTCGACGAACTGGTAACTCAGCTCGACGAATTCTGTTATTTGTTCGACGATGCCAGACTTAGCCATTTCCGGCCTTCTGTCCCCATTCTAATGCGGAAATTCCTAAGTAATTAATGCTCTACATTCTCTGAATGTATCTGTTAGAGGGAGCATTAATTATGGTCTTCTTCAGGAATATTATTTACCAATTTTCCACGGGACAGTTGAGGAAATGATTCAATGCCGATTATTCTCAAGGCGTCAGCATTAATTACAGAGGATTCAAATTTTTGAAAAGATATAGAAGAAAAAAAGATCGACAATTAGTGGTGACAACAAGAACATACTCAGTCAAAAAAACATAGAGACACGCATAGACTGAATGGAAGAATTCACACAAGAAAATCATACTGAAGCTTACAGTGACGGGCAGTGATCTTCATTCAAAAGAAGAAGAACAATCATAAAATATCAAGAGTTTTCTTCTTCAATATTCTCTCCAGGACTTCCAAGGACAACAGACATCAAATCAGTCAAGAAGCTCCTGCATCACTGCTTGTCAAGAACTCTGATTGAAGACCTATCACCCTACAGGAAAGCTTACAAATCTTCCTGAACCATTCAATAATTCAGGGGGATCTTTTGCTAAACATCAATCCACATAAGCCTTCTCAGTTTATTGAGAAAGAAAGACAAAATCACTCTCTCACCCCCTCCTGTATAAAGAGTTGTCATCTCCCTTCAAAAGTGATTCCTGGTTGCAAGTCTCCTAACAAAAAGACTTGAGTTGGTTTTTGGGGACCTGATCAAAACCCATTGGTGTCAGGCACCAGATCAAAAACCTGAGTGGATTCCTACTAAGGGTGGTAGAAGAGTGGACTACCCAGATTTGGGAAACCACTATAAATTTCTTGTGTCGTCTGGTTGCCTATCTTTTTCTTTTTGTTTTTGTTGTGTGGTTGTGATTAGGATTATTACAGTTTCTTAATTACCACACCCTTTCATTTTACAGCAAAAGCTGTAACAGCACTACTATAGGGACCTAATAAATTTTTAAATATATTCTATTCACCCCCCTCTAAAGTATTGTAGACCTAACCCTCACTTTTAATTGGTATCAGAGCAAGGTTACTTTGGTTGGACAAGTTAACCCTGAACCAAAGATCCTGTGTTAGATCTACACATCACTTTGTTCACATTTAACTTAGAAACACAGTCATGACACAGAACAAAGATTATGCAAGCACCAGACCTCCAGTTTGCAACTTGCAAAAGTTTGGAATCTAGAAGGCAATAATCAAGCTATATATGAACTCTATTGATGAAGATATCTTTGCTTCCATCTTAACAGGATTACCTCCACCACCTGCAGCTCCTCCAAGCACTTCTATAAATATGACTGCAGTACCTCCTCCAGATTATAATGATGCTTACAGGAAAGCCAAGATGGCTGATGCAAACGCCATGAACATATTGGCACAAACAATGTCTGATGACATTTTCCAGAAGGTTGCTGAGTGCACGTCAGCAAAAGCTATTTGGGATTCCCTAAACCAAATGGTTGATGAATCAGCTGATGAAAGGAAGGATATGAGATCAAATCTCATATCCCAATATGAGAATTTCAAGAAACAGGAAGCTGAGACAGTGTCAGAGATGTATAACAGATTAAGCTCAATTATTAATGAGCTAAAAACTCTGGACAAGGTCATCACTCTCACTGAAGTGAATGACAAAATTCTGATGTGCTTCCCAAGCTCATGGGACACAAGAATTTGGCCCATCAAGGAGGCCAGATGCCTGAATAAGATGTGAACTAAATCTCTACTGGGCAAACTGAAATCTTATGAGCAGTTAATAAAGACAAGGGAGGCTACTGAATAAAGAACATCTCCTGCAGACAGAAGAGATCAGAACATAGCATTCAAAGCCTCAGAAGAATCAGAATCCACTGCATCAAATGAAGAGCTCGTGAATCTCTTTGCAAAGAGATTCTTCAAGATGGCTAGAAAAGACTTCAGGAGGAAGTCAACAAGAAAGGATGATAGACCAAAGTATGATAAACACCAACAAAGGAAGTGGTGTGTTATGGATGCAGAAAGCCTGTGCACTTCCTCTGAGTGTCCAGAGAATCAGAAGAGAGAGAAGAGAAGAGAAAAGGAAAAGGATTCTAGAAAATAGTTCACCAGCAAACCCTCTTCCAACAAACACAAGAGTAAGGAAAAGGGGTTTGTAGCTAAGACCTGGAGTGAGACTGAAGAGGAATCAACATCTTCAAGCTCCAGTGAAGATGAAGAAGAGGAAATAACAAAAGAGGTTTGCCTCATGGCAATTGATGCCTCAAGAAGCAACTCAGAAGAAGGAGGCTCAGAAAATGAGGAAGCTTCTGAATCAGATGCTGATCAGGTATTATCATGGTTTGATTATAGTTCAAAATCTTTCAAATTAGATTTTAAAATCATGTGTTTAGACTTAATCAACTCTGAGAAGGAAATCAAACTTCTCAGAGATAAACAAGTTAACTATGATAGCTTAGTATTAGAAAACATTAAATTGAAAAATGAAATAGATATGTTTAGTGAACAAATCACCCTTCTGAAAGATGAATTAAACAAGACAAAACAGCTAGAAGAATCACTAAATGGAAGAAGCAAATAACTAGCAGAAATCACTAACACATCTAATGCTAGATTTAATGGAAGTAAGTTAGGATTAGGTGCATCATCTAGTGAACCACCTATTATTCAGAAAAACCATCTATCACAACCCATAAATTTTATTTCTGAGAAAGGAAAGAAGAATACCGATCAAGTAAATAAGGTAAATAAAATTCTTGAACAAAGTAAAACTAAGGACAGAATTGAAAAACAGAAAACACCAAATAAAAACAAAGTTCAACAATTTTCGTCGACCTCAGATCGACGAAAAGGGGCCAGTTCGTCGAACCTAGATCGACGAACTCTGAACGCCAACTATAGTTATCATTATTCGTCTAACTGCAATCGACGAACTTTGTATGGTTCGTCGAACAGAGATCGACGAACATGGGGCGCAGAGAATGAACATGTTGATTCTCTAGGCAGAGATCGACGATCTCAACCCAATTCGTCGAACTCTGGTCGACGAACTTACATTAATTCATCGAACCCAGGAAGACTTAACCAAAACTATAACTTTAACAGAAACTTAAATACTTCTAGGAAATCATTTAATCCATTGGCTGACTGGACCATTCCACCTAGGAAATATCACCCCCTAGGATATAAATCTCAGCCAGAATTTTCTGTTATTTCTAGTTTTTCTTATCAGCCATACAAAGGGCCCAAGGTAACCTGGGTCAAAAATCATTAAATGTTTGTATTGCAGGTGAGAAATTGTCCAAGGGAAAATCAAACTTGGTACCTGGACAGTGGCTGCTCCAAACATATGACTGACAGTAAGGACATCCTACTCAACTATAAGTCCAAGCTGGGGCCAAAAGTTATTTTTGGTGACTCAAAATATGGACAGTCAGAAGGAGTGGGAGAAGTAAAAATAGGAGCTATCACATTCAGAAAGGTGACATATGTAAGTGGACTGAAGCATAACCTCATCTCCATAAGTCAATTATGTGATGATGGTTATCAGGTATACTTTAACCCATCTACTTGCTCTATCATTGATAAAAATAACCAAACTGTTTTAACTAGAAGTAGACAATGAAATATTTACTTAGTAAATTTTCTTTCTGCCACAATTGATATCTGCTTACTGAATTTAACTAGTAATCAGAATGACTTATGACACAAAAGACTAGGACATGTAAACCTGAAAAACATTGCTAGGCTATCTAAGCACAACTTTGTTAGAGGTCTACCTTCTGGCTCCTACAAGAATGAAGGTCTCTGCAGGGCTTGTCAACTAGACAAGCAAACTAAAACTAGTTTCAAATCAATTAATAAGAGTGATTCACCTAGGATCTTGTACCTGCTACACTTGGATCTTTTTGGATCAATAGCTGTACAAAGCCTAGGAGGAAAATCTTACACTTTAGTTATAGTGGATGACTTCTCTAGGTTTAGTTGGATATTCTTTCTGAGAACAAAGTCAGATACATTCAAGGTTCTTACAGATTTTCTCAGGACCATACAGATTGAGTTCTCTACTCATGTTGCATTGATCAGAAGTGATCATGACACAGAGTTTGAGTCTCTTCTTATGTATGAGTTCTGTGAGAAGGAAGGTATCAGACATTGCTTCTCAGCTCCTAAAACTCCCCAACAAAATGGGGTAGCTGAAAGGAAAAATAGGACACTCATTGAAGTTGCAGGCACATTGCTTGCTGATGCATACATATCACTAACCTTTTGGGCAGAGGTTGTAAGCATTGCAAACTATGTCCTGAATAGGAGTTTAATTCACAAACTGAAGAATAAGACTCCCTATGAATTGCTCAAAGGGAAGAAATCTAAAATATACTATTTTAAAGTTTTTGGTTGTACTTGTTATATACATAACAACAACAAGAAATATATTAGAAAGTTTGAAGCCAATGCTGAAGTGGGAGTTTTTCTAGGATACTCCCAAATAAGCAAGGCTTATAGGGTATTTAATAAATCAACATTAAAAGTAGAAGAGTCAATTCATGTTTCTTTTGATGAAACTAACATGTACTGCAAGGAGAAAGAAGTTTCTACCAGTAGCAATTTGCAGGTACCCCACTTATGTGAGACATTGCATGGACTAAACCTCACCCAAGAAGTTCTCACTCATCCCTCTCCACAAGTCATTGAAGATAGTGAAGAAGATGAAGCTGAAGAACACGAGCCTCAACCAATAGCAAATATAATTCCATAAAAGGAATTTATTCAAAATGCCGTTGCACAACCAACTCCACCTACTGATTTTGTCACACTTAGGGATCATCCCAGATCTCAAGTAATTGGAGACATATCAACAGGTGTACAGACAAGGCATCAACTCAACTAAGACTTGATGCATGCATGTTTTCTCTCTCAAGTTGAACCTCTAACCATTTATGATGCTGAGCAAGATCCCCACTGGATCCTTGCAATACAAGAGGAACTAAACCAATTTGAGAGATGTAGAGTTTGGGATTTGGTTCCAAGACCCCAAAACTACCCAGTTATTGGAACCAAATGAGTTTTCAGGAATAAGTTTGATGCCCAAGGAGTCATTGTGAGGAACAAGGCTAGGCTTGTTGCTCAAGGATATAGGCAAGAGGAAGGAATTGACTATGATCAGACCTTTGCACCTGTTGCAAGGTTGGAAGCTATAAGGATCTTCCTTGCCTATGCAACATTCAAAAGGTTCAAAGTCTTTCAATTGGATGTGAAAAGTGCTTTCTTAAATGGAGTGTTACAAGAAGAGGTTTATGTAGAACAACCTCCAGTTTTGTTTCTCCAACTTATCCCTCTTATGTTTTTAAATTAAATAATGCTCTTTATGGTCTAAAGCAAGCTCCAAGAGCTTGGTATGAGACCTTAGCAAGTTTCTTATTAGAGCATAAATTTACAAGAGGAACTGTAGATAAAACTCTTTTCACTAGACATCATAAGGACCAAATCTTGTTAGTACAAATCTATGTAGATGACATTATATTTGGCTCTATAGATTCAAAATTGTGCAAGGGATTTTCTGACCTCATGCATTCTAAATTTGAAATGAGTAGCATGGGAGAGCTTTCATATTTCCTTGGTCTCCAAGTGAAACAGCTCCCTAATGGCATCTTCATCTCTTAAGCAAAATATGCTAAAGAACTTCTAAAGAAGTTTGGGATGGCTGATGCCTCAGCTAAGAAAACTCCCATGGCCACCAATGCTGTTGTGGATTCTGATATACCAGGAAAACCTGTAGATCAGAAACTTTATAGGGGCATTGTTGGGTCCCTATTATACCTCACAGCAAGTAGACCAGATATTATGTTTACTACATGCCTTTGTGCTAGGTTCCAAGTGAACCCTAAAAAATCTCATCTAATTTTCTTAAAAAGGATTTTAAGATATATAAAAAGTTGTCCTGATATAGGCCTATGGTATCCTGCTGAATCAGAATTTGAGTTAACTAGATACTCTGATGCTAATTTTGCTGGATGCAGGGTAGATAGAAAAAGTACTTCAGGAACTTATCAGTTTTTGGGTATGAGACTAGTATCATGGTTTTGTAAGAAGCAAACATCAGTGTCAACATCAACTACTGAAGCAGAATATATTGCAGCAGGCAGCTGCTGTGAAGGAACGCGGATTACTCTTGACAATGGAGCGCGGCGGAGCGCAAGGACTGGATGTACATTTTTTTTTGAACAAGCAAAAATCTCACAACCAATCCATCGCATATGGTTTAGGATATGTTACCTCTAGAGAATATATCTCTAGGTGAAGTGGCGAATGCGAGAATGAAGATGGCAACGAATCCACCACAAGGAGAAAACGATCTCTTTTGCCTCTTGGTTCACCTTGAACCCGAACAGTGAAGAATCTCTATTCCGTTGACCGGGAATAGAGATACAAAGCCTAGATGTTATCCTCCAAGAGCACCGGGACTCCTAGTGGCCGAACCACACTAGTCACTGTGAGAGGAAAAAGACAACCTGGAGCTTGACTGGATCGGTTAGAGGAAGAAGTCCTCAAGGCAAATCACTTGCCTTAAATGGAGCTCTCAGTACGAGTATCGACCACCAAAAGCACGGGGCTCCTCCACCTCAACCAACCGGCGGCGAGCTCAAAGATGCCGACCAGCGATGATAACAACAGCTCACACCGATGAGGAGGACGGTGGCGGCGCAGCAACACTCCGGCGCGAGGAAGCCCGAGCGTGGAAACAGCGCCGTCGTGAGAGGAGAAAACCCTAGCCCGTGAGCCGCAACACCCGCACCCTAAACCCGATTCCTCTATATCTATCTCATAACTTTATATATATATATATATATATATATATATATATATATATATATATATATATATATATATATATATATATATATATATATATATATATATATAAACTTATTCATATATATATATATATTTATATATATACATCTATATCTATATATATATAAATAAATGTATCCCAAAAACAAGCCCCAGTGGTTACAGATAACCAAAATGTAAAATTGTGCTCTACTACCAAAATCATTATGACGACTAGCCTCGTCACAATTTTCTCTTTTGATAGTCGCACAAGAACTCGTCTAAGCATGTCGAGTCACGACATAAGGCGCTCGCACCTACTATGGTATTTAGATTAAATTTTCCAGAAAATAAATACTCAAGTAAGTCGAACTAATACTGTTCCCGTTCATTTGGTGCGACCTAATAGAGGGACTATGTCGTCAAGGAGATAATATAACAACCTATATTATGGACTATAAGAGGCTTTGTCACTGCATTATAGTCGCCTCAATAACATAGTAACTAGGTAACGCATTTTGATGACCTGTGTCTTTCTCTTGTCACATGATATCATAAATATTGTGCAAAATAGGAGCGTGTCATTTTCGCACTATATTTAATATTTCTTCATCTCATAAGCGACGTGTATTTATAACTGCATCAGTTATATTGCATGCTATATAAACTCTCTTTACCAAGGGGCCCGATGATATCATAACTCAAATAAATTTGAGGGACAGAGATTTTCTCGTGCAGATTACACACGCATAGGTATGAGCAACGAATCACGGTATTTATCACCATCAGAAGACAGTCTTCAACCGCAGTCACAGTGCTCACACCAATGCGCCAAATCTACACATCTCAAATCTACAATTCATAAGACACGTTGTGAACATTAATGACATTCAACACAATCCAAATAATGTTACAACATGGAATAGGTCAAGCTCAATATGTATAAAACACATATACATATTCATATGATCAAATGATAATCCCTTATCAACATTTACAGAACTACAATGTACTTTAATCGATATGACAATCTAAACTTGGTAATCAATGTTCCTCTTTGATTACCTCGATTGTGAGCAGAATAAAAGATTACGTGATGGTATGAACTCAGAGTACTATAGTTCAGGACCAAGTGCATCTTCCTAAACCAATTATGAGTCTCATCATATAATCAAGGAACAAAATGTGAAAATATTTATGAGCAAAAGACAACTTTCAAAACACTATTTCCTTCAATCTCCCACTTGTTTTTAAAGTTTCTTAATCAAGAAAAGTAAAACACAAAGAGAAACTCATACAATCAGTCGACAAGCCACTCTCCATGGTCTTGAAGCCCCATGGACTCGAAGTGAACTTCGCCATTGGCTTGAGACAATGGCTTTGTGAATGGATCAGCTGTGTTACTGCTTGTGTCTATCCATAAAAGTGCAATTTTGCCTTCGTCAATAAAGTCGCGCGTAACAAAATACTTTCTGTCCATGTATTTTGTTTTATGATGTGATTTTGGCTCCTTGATTTGAGAAATAGAAGCACTATTGTCGCAAAACAACTTCAAGGGCCCCTCACTTGATGCAACGACTCCTAGTTCCTCAAGGAACTTCTTTATCCATACTCCTTCTTTGCTTGCTTCTGCGGCCGCCATGACTTCCGCTGCGGTGGTCGAGTCAGCAGTAGTTGATTGTTTCCAACTCCGCCAACTCACGGCACCACCATTCAGAAGAAAAACGAACCCAGACTGAGATCTCCTATCATCCGGATCTGTCATAAAGCTAGCATCCGTGTACCCTTCGGCAGCAAGATTCTTCTGCCCACCAAAAACAAGAAACTTATTCTTGGTCCTCTTCAGGTACCTAAGAATATTTTTGACGACGGTCCAATGATTAGGACCGGGCGAAGCCTGATGTCGACTAGTCATGCTCAAAGCATATGCAACATCTGGTCTCGTGCAAGTCATGGCATACATGATGGATCCAACAGCGGAAGCATACAAAACATTCTTCATGTATTCAATGTCTTTATGCGTTGCAGCACAGTGAGACTTGCCAAGTTGCACAGACACCTTCATTGGCATATTCCCTTTCTTAGAGTTCTCCATATGAAACCTTTCTAAGACTTTGTCAATGTAAGTACTTTGACATAGGCCAATGAGTCTCCGCGATCGGTCTCTATATATCTTAATTCCCAAGATATATTGGGCTTGACCCATGTCCTTCATTGAAAAAATTGTTTTCAATGAATCTCTTGTTTGTTCCATTAATGATAATTCATTCCCCATTAATAAAATGTCATCAACATATAAGACCAAAAAGATAATGCGACTCCCACTAACCTTCTTGTACACATAAGGCTCTTCTTTGCTTTGAATAAATCCAAGAGTCCTAACCTCTTCATCAAAGCGCTTGTTCCAACTCCTCGATGCTTGCTTTAAGCCATAAATGGCCCTTTTAAGTTTGCATACTTTGTTGATATTGTCCGGATCTTCAAAACCTTGAGGTTGTTCCATGAACACATCCTCATCAAGCTTTCCATTTAGGAACGCTGTTTTGACATCCAATTGCCATATTTCATAATTATAAAAGGCAGCAATGACCAGCATGATCCGAATAGTTTTGAACATTACAACCGGCGAAAAAGTTTCATCATAGTCAATCCCTTGGACTTGACTGAAACCTTTTGCCACGAGTCTTGCCTTGTAGGTTGTCATGTTCCCATTCATGTCCATCTTCCTCTTGAAGATCCATTTGTTGGGAATGGACTTCTTTCCATCAGGAAGGTCAACCAAGTCCCATAATTTATTGTCATACATGGACTGAATTTCAGATCTCATGGCTTCTTGCCAGGCAATGGAATCTATCCGTTTTAAAGCTTCTTCGTATGTCAAGGGATCTTCGGTGTCGATCACCGATACTTCATGAAAACCCATGTATATGTCAGGTTTTCTTCTCACCCTTGTCGATCTTCTGAATCCATTTTGCACATTCAACTCCTCTTGAGTCACCTGAATGTCTTCCACAATTTCTTGTGGAATTATTTCATGCTCAATGCGAGTCAAGCGGTCGCTTGGTGGTGCGGTATGAACCTCCTCTACAAATATTTGTGGAGGTGGGATGTTCATACTCCCACTGAACAAAGGAACTCCATGTGACATCTCGTGATCATCTTGAATATCAAAACTCATCTCATGATCACTCCCTTGTAGGCCTTCTTGAGTTTCCTCAAGTATTATCCTACGGTCACTGCCTTCAATTCTTTCGAGAAACTCTTTCTCTAAGAACGTTGCACCCTTCTTTACGAATATGGTATTCGTCGACTTGTGCCAGAAATTATACCCTTTTGTTTCTCTTGGGTATCCAATGAAGAAACATTTGTCCGCTTTGGGTTCTAATTTTGACGATAACATACGTTTGACATATGCCTCGCAACCCCAAATTTTGAGAAAAGATACATTGGGTGGCTTGCCAACCCACATATCATGAGGCGTTTTATCAACAGATTTTGTTGGGACAAGGTTTAGAGTGTAAGCCGCAGTTAATAACGCATGTCCCCAGAAATATAAAGGAAGATCGATTTGGCAAATCATGGAACGAACCATGTCTAGCAGGGTTCGATTTCTCCTTTCGGAGACACCATTCCACTGCGGGGTGCTAGGAGGAGTAAGTTGTGGTACTATACCACAATCCTTTAGGTAAGTGGTGAACATATTGCTCAAGTACTCACTTCCACGATCAGATCTCAAGATTTTAATTTTCTTATCAAGTTGGTTCTCTACTTCATTTTTTAATTCCTTGAATTTCTCAAGAGATTCACTTTTGTGCTTCATAAGGTAAACATAGCCATAACGACTATGATCATCTGTGAAGGTAATGAAGTACCTATAACCATCTCTTGCACTTGTACTCATTGGACCGCATACATCGGAGTGTATCAATTCCAACAGGTTGCTCGCTCTTGCACCTTTCTTGTTGAAAGGTGTCTTGGTCATTTTACCAGATAAACAAGATTCGCATGTTCCAATTGCATCAAGGTCAAAAGAATCCAAAATGTTAGCTTGATGCAATTTCCTTATGCGTTTCTCGCTTATATGACCAAGACGATGGTGTCATAAGAGTGTCTCATTTAGGTGAGATATCTTGAGTCTTTTGTTATTGATATTCAATAAAGGTTTATCTTCAATTATATTTAGCAAATACAAGCCATTTGAAATAAAAGTATTTGCATAAAATATACTATCCTTCTTAATCGTCATTTGTGAATTACTTATCACAAAACAAAAACCTTCCGCATCCAAACATGATACGGAAATAATGTTCCGAAATACAAAAGGGACATGATAAACATCTTTTAAAGTTAAACATAAACCACTAGGCAAGTGAAGGTCTAGGGTGCCCACAGAAGCTGCAGATATCCTTGCACCATTACCAACTTTCAGCACAACTTCTCCCTTGGAGAGCAATCTTCTATCCCTTAGTGAATGCACATTAGAGACTAAGTGAGCACATGATCCGGTATCTATTACCCAATCAAGGATAGTAGTGGTCAAGTTTAAATTTAATTCAATAACACATATACCTTTGGGACGCTTGCGTTCAATCTTGCCTTCATCCAAGTCACGCTTGTACTTGGGGCAATTCATCTTGTAGTGTCCTTTCTCATGACAATGGAAGCATTCGGTGACAGACGTCGGAGAGTTCTTCACTTTGCTTCCCTTGGAGTTGCTCACACGAGCTCCTCCCACATTGCCTTTGAACGAGGAATTTCTACTTGCAGTCTTGACTGCAGCTTTGCCTTTATTTTTGAAGGGCCTCTTGCTATTTGACGCAATGGCCAGGACAGGATTGGCTTTTGTCTTGCCCATGTCCACCTCAGCTGTTTTGAGGGCATTATGGAGCTCATTTATGGTCATCTTCCTTTCACGCATATGATAATGCATTATGAAATCCTTGAAGGAGTAAGGAAGCGACCCCAAAATGATATCCTCAGCAATGTCTTCAGGAAGCGGAGAATTCAATTTCTCCAATTTCTCCAAGTATCCTTGCACCTTAAGAAAGTGAGCCGAGACAGATTCACCCTCCATCATCTTGCACCTTGTGAGTGCTATGGTGGTCTTATAGCGCTCTTTTCGAGCACTGTCAGTGAACATCTTTTCCAGTTGTGTCACTATTTCTTTTGCAGGAGTATCGAGGAATTTCCTTTGCAACTGATCGCCAATGCTGGCCAAGATCAGTGTTTGAACAACACGCTGTTGGTCATTCCATTTACTTTGTTCCTCCTTTTCAACATCAGTTGGTTTGCCTTTCTCCTTCTCTTCTAGGCAACTGCCATCCAGAATTTGTTGGAGATTCTCCAAACGCAACATGATGTTCAACTTTAGGATCCAATCAGAATAGTTTGACCCGTCGTTAGCAAGCGGGCTCTTATCAATCATGGAACGCAGGAAATTGGGAAGGGTAGACATAGCTCTCTAAATAAAATTAAGAAAAGAGTAAAGACAAGTCCATAAAAAAAATGTTTGCAATATAAGAAAAAAAAAGCCACACAAGATCCTATCCAAACAAAAGGACTCATCCATTTGGTTTGTGCAGGTAGGTACTTGTCACCAATCATAACCTTTTAAGCAAAAAAAACTTAAACCTTATGATTCTTGAGTATAACCAAAAGCACTTTCCCAAAAATTCAAGCCTAGATCTTGAAAATCTGATTAAGAAAACTCATATTATTGGGCAACCAATGTGACCAAGATATTCCCCCAACATGAGTAGGATGTGCCTCACACAAAACCTACTCACCTGCGGCCTAATATCAAGTTCACACCGGTTCCACCACATCTATAAATTGGAGTCACACTCATGATTGTCCAAGATTATTAGCTCAAGTGGATAATATGAGAAGGAAAAACATCTTAAATTTTTTCATCACATATTCTATAATACCACTGAAGAATGAAGGAATCAAAAATAAAACCTAACTCAAGGCATTCTAAATATTACATGCATCACAAGCAATACATTCCAGAGACGATAGAATGAAATAAAAGAAGGATGCGAAGAACAACTCCGCAACACCAAAAGGGACGAGCCAAGCCGCCAACGCAAACCGATTCATCTAGATCACTCTGGGAGCCAAACAAAGCACAATCAATAGTGATCTCCCCATGAACCTCAAGAGCCAAGGGCCACAACAAAAGGAACTACCTCATTGCCAAGAGAAAAACCCTACAACCCGGCTCTGATACCACTGAAGGAACGCGGATTACTCTTGACAATGGAGCGCGGCGGAGCGCAAGGACTGGATGTACATTTTTTTTTGAACAAGCAAAAATCTCACAACCAATCCATCACATAGGGTTTAGGATATGTTACCTCTAGAGAATATATCTCTAGGTGAAGTGGCGAATGCGAGGATGAAGATGGCAACGAATCCACCACAAGGAGAAAACAATCTCTTTTGCCTCTTGGTTCACCTTGAACCCGAACAGTGAAGAATCTCTATTCCGTTGACTGGGAATAGAGATACAAAGCCTAGACGTTATCCTCCAAGAGCACCGGGACTCCTAGTGGCCGAACCACACTAGTCACCGTGAGAGGAAAAAGACAACCTGGAGCTTGACTGGATCGGCTAGAGGAAGAAGTCCTCAAGGCAAATCACTTGCCTTAAATGGAGCTCTCAGTACGAGTACCGACCACCAAAAGCACGGGGCTCCTCCACCTCAACCAACCGGCGGCGAGCTCAAAGATGCCGACCAGCGATGATAACAACAGCTCACACCGGTGAGGAGGACGGTGGCGGCGCAGCAACACTCCGGCGCGAGGAAGCCCGAGCGTGGAAACGGCGCCGTCGTGAGAGGAGAAAACCCTAGCCCGTGAGCCGCAACACCCGCACCCTAAACCCGATTCCTCTATATCTATCTCATAACCTTATATATATATATATATATATATATATATATATATATATACTTATTCATATATATATATATATATTTATATATATACATCTATATCTATATATATCTATATATATAAATAAATGTATCCCAAAAACAAGCCCCAGTGGTTACAGATAACCAAAATGTAAAATTGTGCTCTACTACCAAAATCATTATGACGACTAGCCTCATCACAATTTTCTCTTTTGATAGTCGCACAAGAACTCGTTTAAGCATGTCGAGTCACGACATAAGGCGCTCGCACCTACTATGGTATTTAGATTAAATTTTCCAGAAAATAAATACTCAAGTAAGTCGAACTGATACTGTTCCCGTTCATTTGGTGCGACCTAATAAAGGGACTATGTCGTCAAGGCGATAATATAACAACCTATATTATGGACTATAAGAGGCTTTGTCACTGCATTATAGTCGCCTCAATAACATAGTAACTAGGTAACGCATTTTGATGACCTGTGTCTTTCTCTTGTCACATGATATCATAAATATTGTGCAAAATAGGAGCGTGTCATTTTCGCACTATATTCAATTTTTCTTCGTCTCATAAGCGACGTGTATTTATAACTGCATCAGTTATATTGCATGTTATACAAACTCGCTTTACCAAGGGGCCCGATGATGTCATAACTCAAATAAATTTGAGGGACAGAGATTTTCTCGTGCAGATTACACACGCATAGGTATGAGCAACGAATCACGGTATTTATCACCATCAGAAGACAGTCTTCAACCGCAGTCACAGTGCTCACACCAATGCGCCAAATCTACACATCTCAAATCTACAATTCATAAGACACGTTGTGAACATTAATGACACTCAACACAATCCAAATAATGTTACAACATGGAATAGGTCAAGCTCAATATGTATAAAACACATATACATATTCATATGATCAAATGATAATCCCTTATCAACATTTACAGAACTACAATGTACTTTAATCGATATGACAATCTAAACTTGGTAATCAATGTTCCTCTTTGATTACCTCGATTGTGAGCAGAATAAAAGATTACGTGATGGTATGAACTCAGAGTACTATAGTTCAGGACCAAGTGCATCTTCCTAAACCAATTATGAGTCTCATCATATAATCAAGGAACAAAATGTGAAAACATTTATGAGCAAAAGACAACTTTCAAAACACTACTTCCTTCATGTTGTTCATAGATGCTGTGGATACAAAATCAACTTTTAGATTATGGGTTCAACTTAAATAATTCAATCCTATTCTTTGATAATACTAGTGCTATAGCCATAGCACAAAATTCAGTTCATCATAGTAGGACTAAGCATATTGACATAAGACATCATTTCATTAAGGAGTGTGTAGACAAAAATAAGATTAAGCATGTCTATATCTACACTGATTTACAAAAAGCTAATATATTCACCAAACCTCTGGATGAGAAAAATCATGCTTTCTTTCTAAATCAGCTGGGAATGATCAATGGAGAAGACTTAGCTTAAGTTCTATCTGCATTCGACGAATTTTCCAAAGTTCGTCGAACAGAGTTCGACGAACCGGGGAAGGTTTGAGAGATATTCGTCGAACGGAGTTCGCCGAATTCTCTGTGTGAAACAATTTTCGTCGACCGGAGCTCGACGAACTTGCTTTAGAAGATATTCGTCGACCGGAGTTCGATGAATTGTCTTCAAGTCTTCTGAATGAGATCGACGAATTATTTATTATTAACTCATTTCGTCGACCTCAGTTCGAAGAATTAATTTTATTTTCGTGGAACGGAGTTTGTCGATTCATATTCTGGAAAACCTTATATGTAGGTTTTCTTCGACCTCCATCCCGCGCTTTCTGTTCCCTTGCACTTGATCGTCGTTTCTCTGTCTTTCTTGCAGGTGATTTCAATGGCGACTCTGGCGAGCAATCTCACAGGAATGAAGTTTGATACAGGATTTGACGTGTATTTCGATTCGTTTCAGCATTTCAATCCAATCTTTCTGTACATCCTGGAACTTTGTGAATAACAGGAACTAAAAACCCTGATGACGAGAAAGATCAAACTGCACAGCATGGAAATTAGGGAATGGGGATACACATTGTTGTCCTCGGAAGAGAACATCATGACGGCCACTATCGCGGGTAACTCAGTTTATTTAACCCCCGCAATCTTAACTGAGATTTTTGGATTGAAAAATGGAGAAGAGGACCTCGAAATTGAAACCGAGGAATCTGATATGATGTTGAACCTCATGGAGTATGTTGGAGAAAATCTCAACAAACTGTTGAAGAAACACTTGTCTGCTCCCTATAAATTTTTAGCAGACTTGGTTGGCAAAGTGCTACTTGGAAAACACACTGCACACGATTATATCACCAGACACCAGTTTCTGGTTATGTGTGCCATCATCAACAAGAAGCCAATAAACTGGGCACAGATTCTGTTTGATTTGATAAAGAAAAAGAACTCTAAGAAGGAAGTCTGTTTTGGAAGGATTCTAAGAATCTTCCTCCAGGAAAAGGCTGCACCATCACTGGTCTCCCAGACCATTTTTATTAATGCCTAGTAAAAGGCTAACATGTGCCTTATTTGGCAGATGGGAGAGGACCATCACTAAGCCCTTTATGACTTCCACCTCTTCCACAAAAGCTTCTGAAGGCACAAGGGATATTAAAGCCACTCCCCACCCTACTGAAGAGAACATTCCTTCCACATCTTCTCTTCCAGCCCCCCTTCCAACAACAACAAAATGCCCAGTCACCCCATCTTTACCAATCCACATCACTGACATTCCATCTTCCTCCCGTCAGGAAAATCAACCACTCACACCTCCTGAATCTCCTCGTGGCAATTACATTTCCACACCACCACAGTCTCTACTTCCCCCACATCTATCTTTCATACCATCTTACATCCTACCATCAGACACCATGATGCAAGATGCCACCTTTCCATCCCCATCAACATCTAACCTTCACATACCTGATGTTCCACCCCCTATTCCATCAATAGTTTCCCCCTCTTCCACACCAACTGCAACACCATCTACCACTTTCTCATTGGACCCCTCTATCATCTCATCTATCATCACCATCATAACTCCCCTTCTTAAATAACTTATAATAGAGGCCATTACACCTCTTGCTACCACCATTACATCTTTATCTGCCCAAATATCTACTCTCACTGCTGCCCCCTCCTCAGTCAGGGGCCTGGCCTCAGTTCCCACTGAAACCAGGTAGGGGGAGATGCCTGATGATGAAGCAGCAACTATAGCTTCAAAGTCTTCAGCTCCAGCACCAGCAGATACTCTAGTCCTCACATCAGCATATACAGATTGTATAGATAAAGATTTAAATAATTTCATTGATACTGACATGGATTTTGATGAGTCATATTCTGAATGATTCACAACTATTGGTGATTTTATCCTAAATCCCACAATTAACTTAGAAGAATTGCTGCAAACTTTTGATATTGTATATATGCATCCTCTTCTAGCAAAATTCACTAAGCCACCTTTGGCTATTGTGCCTTATACTTCTCCCGTCAGTCCAGCAGTTGCTAAGCAACTATGTGAAAACTTTGTAATTCCAGTATCTGCACCAACCTCTGCAGTCATTCCATCCCCTCCAGAAGCTATCTCAGCACCAATCTTTGTGATGGATGACTCTCCTATGCTAGATCTAGATGAGTTGATCTTTGCTGACATTGCAGAAGAAACAAAAGCAGCTGAAAGCTCAGTTCAGGTTCCAACTGCAAAACCTATTGTATCTGAGGACATCTTGAGAGATATAGATGCTTTATATGATAATCCTCAGGATTCAGATGATGATGATGATGATGAAGATTCAGATGAAGAAGCTGCTAAGAAAAAGAAGAAACTATTGTCAAAGAAAAGGAAAGCCCCTCCTCCTCCTGCTGGTAAGCCAAGCTCAAAGAATAACACTCCATACTACATTCTTCAAAATATTACTCCTTACAAAGGAATATCAGCATGGATGTGGTTGTCTAGAAATCAGCAAAAGGAGAAGAAAAGAAGTGGAAAATATTCTCCTCCACCAGTTCAGAGATACAGAAGAGATCCACCTCCTCCACCTCCTCCAGCAGCTGGTGCCACTGGCTATAGCTCTCAGAGATCTACCCCCATGCAAACTTATCAGAGACATCAAGGGAGATCTTCTGGAAGCAGTCAGCAAAGGCATCACTCTTCAGAAACTCAACAACAACAACATCAACAACCTCAGCAACAACAACAAAATATCCCTGCAGATCAGAAGGCTAATAGTCCTGAAAGACCATATTCACCACTTGTTCCTTTTGAGGATCCTGAAACAGCAAACATTGTTAAAATGGTCAGGTTCCAGGAACTTTTTGGTCTATCTTTGATTAATAAGACAAAAGCTGAAGGCAAAGATATATCAGGATATTCCACTATGTCCAAATACAGGAAGGAAGAACTCAAAAGATTTGATAAAGCAAATAAATTGTTTAATGTTGATGATTACATGAAGCTACATCCTGAAGAAGTTGTCCCCAGAACTACATCCCTGAAGATTATTGGGGCAGCTGACATGACAATGACACAGGCACAAGCTTTGGATCTAAAGAGAGAAATTATCTTTACAAAGCCAGGTGAAAAGACTAAAGAAGACAAGTCCATAGAGAAGAAGCAGAAGAAGTAATCCTTACTTTGTTTTAATTTCTTTGCTTTTCTTTCTGCATTTGCTTTCAAACTGTGTTATCTGTTTAAACAAAGCTTATGTACATATATATCTACTGCATGTGTTAGTAATTCTCTGCAAGATATATCTTCTTCTTGCTTTGTTTATTTTTATGTTTATGTTTTGAGTCTATTAGTGAGCTCACCCAAATAGGGGGAGATTGTTGGATCCCTAGTTGATTTGGGCTAGATTCACTAACTTAGGATGTGACCCAACATGTATAGTCAGAGTCAAAGTTGTGTCCTAGAGTTTAGGCCAAGTCCTTAGAGTCAGCATCAGATGGACCAGCTATCAACAAGACTGCCAGAGACTCAAGACTTAGAAGATTTCAAGACTAAGTAAAAATGAGTTCGACGTTCGTCGAACTCAAGTCGATGAAAGACGTTCTTAGCTCGACGATCTTGAGACATTTCTCTGAGCTGAGCTCGACGATCTTCATTCTCTGGTCGGCGAAAACTGGGATACTTCAACAAACTAAAGTCAGGATAACTCCAGATTATTCTAAGTCCAACTTCAGACTTTGGTCGACGAACAAGATTCTGAGCTCGACGAACTTGGACCTCAACTTTATAAGAACCTTCTGTTGAAACTTCTCAGGTCGACGAACTCAGTACTCTACTCTACGAATTCTGGAACCAGAAGATTTGTGTCGACACTTAGGGTATGTGTCGACATCAACTATGTCCACACCAGAAAACTTGTGTCAACGTCAAGACTAATCAGTCGACATCCACCTGTGTCGACACCACAAGATTCATGTCGACACTCAGAATATCAATCAACACAAAATAATTGACTAAGTCCAGAATTGTTGCTGAACTCCAGTCGACGAATGCAATTGTCAGCTCGACGAACTTCAGACATGGCAACAGACAGTAGTCAAGTTCTCAGCTCGAAGAACAGAAGCTGTCTGGTCGACGAATACAAAATCTCAGTTCGATGAACTGGTAACTCAGCTCGATGAATTCTGTTATTCGTTCGACGATGCCAGACTTAGCCATTTCCGGCCTTCTGTCCCCATTCTAATGCTGAAATCCCTAAGTAATTAATGCTCTACATTCTCTGAATGTATCCATTAGAGGGAGCATTAATTACGGTCTTCTTCAGGAATATTATTTGCCGATTTTCCACGGGACAGTTGAGGAAATGATTCGATGCCGATTATTCTCAAGGCGTCAGCATTAATTACAGAGGATTCAAATTTTTGAAAAGATATAGAAGAAAAAAAGATCGACAATCAGTAGTGACAACAAGAGCATACTCAGTCAGAAAAACATAGAGACACACATAGACTGACTGGAAGAATTCACACAAGAAAATCATACTGAAGCTTACAGTGACGGGCAGTGATCTTCATTCAGAAGAAGAAGAACAATCATAAAATATCAAGAGTCTTCTTCTTCAATATTTTCTCCAGGACTTCCAAGGACAACATACATCAAATCAGTCAAGAAGCTCCTGCATCACTGCTTGTCAAGAACTCTGATTGAAGACCTATCACCCTACAGCAAAGCTTCCAAATCTTCCTGAACCATTCAATAATTCAGGGGGAGCTTTTGCTAAACATCAATCCATATAAGTCTTCTCAGTTTATTGAGAAAGAGAAGACAAAATCACTCTCTCACCCCCCTCCTGTATAAAGGGTTGTCATCTCCCTTCAAAAGTGATTCCTGGTTGCAAGTCTCCTAACCAAAAGACTTGAGTTGGTTTTTGGGGACCTGATCAAAACCCATTAGTGTCAGGCACTTGATCAAAAACCTGAGTGGATTCCTACCAAGGGTGGTAGAAGAGTGGACTACCCAGATTTGGGGAACCACTATAAATTTCTTGTGTCGTCTGGTTGCATATCTTTTTCTTTTTGTCCTTGCTGTGTGGCTGTGATTAGGATTATTGCAGTTTCTTAATTACTGCACCCTTTCAGTTTACAACAAAAGCTGTAACAGCACTATTATAGGGACCTAACAAATTTTTAAATATACTCTATTCACCCTCCCCCCTCTAGATTATTGTAGACCTAACCCTCACTTTCAATATCAATGAGGAAATCACCCAAGGCACACACATGCACTCATCCAACCATTGCGAGCTAGAGTCGAGAAAACCAGCAATCAGCTCTGGCAAAGCGTTAACATTTATAAAAGTTGGCCATTTGCTGAGAGGAAGAATGCCAAGCCAGTTATCCTCCAATGTTGAGATATCCAAGCCATTGCCCACCATGCAAAAGGTCTGCTCATCCACTAGTTTACCCGCAAAGGATATGCATTTACAGATTTTGGAATGGCAGCGGTTGGGCTTGAAACAGCTCCGTCCAGCATACCTGGCCCCGAAAATATTGGAAAATAAGGAACCATCATCACAAGTAACACGTGCCGCAGCTTTACCCATCAGGATGCACCTCCAAAGAACCAGGTTCTTAAAACCAAGTCCGCCTTTGTCCCTCGGCAAACAGACCTCCGCCCATTTTGTGTAATGCAATGTGCGCTTGCTATTAGAGCCCCCCAGAAAAAATTGGATAGCAGACTATTTATTTTGTTGATTGTGGAGACCGGCACCGGGGACATTGCCAGAGCATGTAGCGGGATGGCAGCCAGCGTGCTTTTGATTAAAGCAATTCGACCCGCAATGGATAGGTGTCGAGCACCCCATGATCTTACTTTACATGAAATCTTGTCCAGAAGATGATCAAAATCAGCTATCTTAATTTTGCCCGGGCGGAGGACGATGCCCAGATAGGTGATGGCATTGGATGGGCCGTGACCCAACAGCTGCAGGATGTCCCGCTTTGTGGCGAGCGGGACTTTGGGACCAAATATGATATTTGATTTAGCTGCGTTAACCGCTTCCCCGGAAAGCAAACAATACTGCATCAAGATCCTCTTAATCTCCCTCGCCGAACCAATCGTAGCCGTGCCAAAAATGAGAGTGTTGTCAGCGAAGAGGAGGTGAGATAGCTTTGGGGCCGCTGGGGATATTTGAATACCAATACCCGGAACAGAGCTTGAGTTGATCATTAAGGAGAGAATCTCGGAGCACATTATGAACAAATATGGAGATAAGGGGCATCCCTGTCTTAGACCGCACAAAGCATGTCACCACTTTGTTCTGGAGCCGTTGATTAGAAGACCGAACCGCGGGTTGGAGATACACTCCATGATGAGATTAATCCAAAATGGTGGGAAGTTAAAGCCGGCCAAAACCCGCTTGACGAATGGCCATTGGATACGGTCAAAGGCCTTTTCCATGTCAATTTTCAGCGCCATGTAGCCAACCTTGCTTTGAGTAGTGTGGAGCTGGTGGACAATTTCCTGAGTAAGGAGGCAGTTGTCCGATAGAAGCCGTCCGGGAACAAAGGCCGTCTGCTCCTCCGATATTAGCCTTCGTAATATGGGCTTCATGCGGTTGGCAAGGAGCTTTGCCACCACCTTATAAATTGAGGAGCACAAACTGATCGGCCGAAAGTGCTCCGGAATGCTCGGACTACTGCACTTCGGGATAAGAACAACCAAGGTGTCCTTCCATTTAGCCTCCATAGAGCCCGTCGCAAAGAAGTTTTTAACTGCAGCGATAAGTTCAAGCATGGTAAAATTCCAAAAATGTGTAAAAAAGAAATGGGTTACCCCGTCATAGCCCGGAGCCTTGTTCCGCCCAAAAGAGAAGACAGTTTTTTTTGATTTCGACATCCGTGGGCGGGGCAGCCAACACCTGGCATTCCAGCTCCGAGATCTGCCCGCGAGGGCGCGGCAATTCCTCCGCAACAGTTGAGAAATCCACACACCATCTCTTGGAAAAGTGCCCCACCATAGCCTCTTCAATTTGACCCTGCTCCGTGATTAATTCATCCCTGATATGCAAGCTATGGACCCGATTTTCATGCTTCCTTTGCGTAGTAGCCGCCTGGAAAAAAGTTGAATTCCTGTCCCCATGCTCAAGCCAGCTGCGCATGGCGCGCTGCCACCACCAAGTGTCCAACTTTATTTGGATTTCGCTATAGCGAGCGACAAGCACACGAAGGGACTGAAGCTCAATCTCGGATAGAGCAGCATTGGCCTCACGCATCTGGAAAGCACCAATTTCTTCTTCCAGCTGCCCAGCATTTTTCGCTTCCTTTTTGGCGTTAAACTTTGACCACCGCGATAGAGCCTTGATGGTTCGCGCACACTTGACCTCCAATACTTTACTTGGACTCCCAGAAACAGGCTTCATCCAGGAGCCAAGAGCGACGCCATGAGCATCCAGATTCATCATCCACGTCTCCTCAAATTTAAGACATTTTCCGGACCCAGCAAACGATAGCTTATCAAGCTCGAGCAGAAGAGGTGCGTGATCCGAAGCAATTCTTGGCATATGGTGAACAATCGAACCGGGAAACGCCAAAAGTGTCGGGGCATTTAATAGCACACGGTCAAGCCGCGAGAGCACACGGTCGGCCGGGTGTTGGTTGTTACAGCACGTAAATTTATTCCCTGAATAAGGGACTTCATGGAGATCGGAGAGTAATAAAGTTTGTGAATTCTTGTGGTCCATTGGACAACTTAAAACGCCCACCCCCGCGCTTCTCCTCCGCCCTCAACACACAATTGAAATCTCCTCCAAACACAGTGGGAATACTCAGATTTGAAGCAGCTAACTCGACCCATAAATCCCGTCGTTGATGGATATATTTATCCGCGTAGATTCCGCCCAATTGCAAAGTGACCCCAGATGGTAGCAGTAATAAATTGTTTGTTTTTAACAATGCAACTGACCTTAATCAACTCCCCCAGCCATAATAGGATTATACCACCAGATTTACCAATTGATGGAACAAAATCAAAGCTCCAGCGCCTTCCAATTAGCCGGTCCACATCCCGCCGCGAAAAAACCTGTCGGCGAGTTTCCAATAACACCACATCAATAGGATTATGACAACGCACAAGCTCATGCAGATGCGCGCGGGCAGTGAGCTTGCTAGCACCGCGGCAATTCCAAAAAATTATTTTTGTCATTTTCGTAAAGGGGAGCCCCCCGCTGCACAACCAGTATCATCCCTGCTGAGAATGGATCTTGCTCTACTCTTTGACTTACCACGAGGCCTCTTGGTAGGCGACCTTGCCCGCCGCACAACATCCTCCACAGCTTCGTCCCCATCTACGGTGTCAATAACGGTGTTTTCCCCCACTGGAATCTCAGCAACTGGGGTAGAAACATCAACCCCGGCTTGGCTCGCCACCCCGGCAGCTGAAGAATTGTTTGTTGCGTCGTAATCAGGAGCTTTGGGAGTATTCATATCAGCAGCTGTAGGCACAACTTCTTTAATAGGCTTTTCCACTTTCTGCCATTGCCAATTTCCTGGAGGTCTTTGCGGAGCATCCCCATCCTTCGGCTTTGGAGGAGGCTTTTTTGGGAGCACTAGTGTCCAATCGTCCAGACCCGCTTGCGGGTTTAATCTCTCCGAATCGGGCTTGGCCACCAGGTCACTGCAAGCAGCATCCCCGTGATTGGCGAACCTGCAGGTTGTACATAAGGAGCCTATCCCTTCGTAGCTAAGCTTTTGGAAGAGTTTCCCGGAACCCTTGCTGTTCAGCCATAATCCTCCTACCAGCGGGATGGACAGATCTCGGCGAACACAAATCCGCGCAAAACTTGTTCGGGCTCTAGATTTAGTGAAGGCGTCAATGAAGAGGGGCTCGCCCACAATTGTGGCAATGCAGAAGAGGTTTTTGTCTCCCCAAAACTATAGGGGCAGCCCAGGAAGTCTAATCCACGTTGGCACCAACATACGCGGGTTGAGAGCCGGCACAAATCTTTCAGACCAGACATCTAGACCGACCAAGTGCCCGGCGACATGCCACGGGCCACCTAGCCAGACATAATCTCGGTCCTCCCTCCTTGAGAACTTCAACAGGAAGCATCCCTCCCCTAAGTCACAAACTTGGAAGCCATTGAAGTTTCCCCACTTTAATCGAAGCTGGGCCGAGAGCGATTCAAACCGAAAATTAACGCCCACAAATCTACCGACCAGCGCATTAGCATAGGCCGCTTGGATTTCTTCCACCTCCTCATCATCCATACTTACAATGCCATCAACAAAATACTCATCTTGCTGGATGTCAACTTTCGGGAACTGGACTGGGACATTCTTAGACCAAATCCGGGGCAGCGGGCCGGCACGTGCGCTGCAGCCGGCAATGTCGCCTTAGCAGCAGCAGCATGTGAAGCAGGAATTGGTAGCTTTTGTGCACTCACGGAAGGGTCATTTTTCATCAAACCACAAGCATTCATAAGGGAGTCGACCGAGCCTGGGATGAAAGGCCTCGCTGTATGGCTAAGAGGGGAATGAATGTTGCTGTTGCGGAGAATTTGGGAAGATGAACTCATAGAATCATTTTCACGAACACTTGGCGGGCACTCTGAAGAACTGGCAGATCGCAGAAAATGCACAGATCTCTCTGAGCTCTCCGAATCCGAAGCAGCAGAAGCATCCATAGCAGGCTTGGAAGAAACGGGGGACGGAGAAACCTCAACATCCGAAGCAACAAGGGGAGAAGAGGGAGATGCACCTCGAGCCGAACAAGAAACTACAGGCGGAGAGGAAAGAACAGGCGAGGCAGCCCTCCGCCCATCAAGAACCTTGTGATTCTTCTTCTTGCCCATCAAACGTCGAGCCCCAAAGGCCTATCAAAACTGGAATCAGCAGACTCTGCACACCAAAACACCGACACCTCAAGCAGCAAACCCACCGCCACTGCTCCACACCGCCACTGCTGCACGAACCCCACCGCAGCTACAGCACCCACACCTGCACGCCGTCACCACACCCGCACGCCACCACCGCACCAGGACGGGACGCGCCACCGCAGCAGCCCCCGCCGCACACCCAATCTTCCTCTCACTAGAAAGCTCTCTCCACTCTCTAGAACACTCTGCCCATCAAAGTTTTTGGGTTCCTTTGAAGTTGGCTTTAGCCTGTATATATATATATATATATATATATATATATATATATATATATATATATATATATATATATATATATATATATATATATATATATATATATATATATATATATATATATATATATATCAAAAAGAATACATAAGGCGGCAGTCATGAGATAGAATGAAAGCAAAAGCTGAGACGAGGGGCATACCCCTTTCCCAAATAAAATCCGAGACACAAGCTTTATTCGCAATAAAATCCGCCGCTGAATTTGCACGCCTACTAATCGCGGAGATACTCAATCTTGGGCAGTTCTTCATTAGACTCGCAAACTTAGCTTCAACTTCCCCATCATGTAGGCCGGATAGTACCCGGTTGAGAGTGGAACAGGCAAATGCCGAATCTCCTTCAAGAATTAGGCCCAAAGCATTATTCATGAGATCTTTTGCCGCCATTAAGCCACAAAGGGCACTTCTTAGTTCTGTCATGTTGACGGATCGGCTGTGAATGCATACGCCTTTGGCCGCAATGAGTTCGCCATTATGATTTCTAATCGTACAACCAAGCCCAGCTTGGTTGTTTGGGTGCACAGATCCATCAAAGTTTATTTTTAGCCATTCAAATGGCGGGGGCGACCAAGAAGCATCAAGGTTTAAAGGGGCCGCCCAGTTACCATTTGTTGCACTCAGAATAGCATTTAGGACGATGTTTGATGGCTGCGCAAACGGTTCCCCATGTACCCACTGGTTCCTCGCCTTCCAGGTTCCATAAATAATTGCTGCTAGCATTTTTATCTTGCCGGACCGGAGATTGCTTGTCATCTCGCCAAGCAGCTTGTCCAAGAGAGAGTTGCTGTTCGGATTCAGTTTGTACCTTAGCCTTACCAACTCAGACCGGATTCGTCGCATGAAGAGGCAGTTACCAAAGATATGCTCAATGCGCTCAGCTTGGTTACATCCCTATGGACAGGCCGCATCCTCACGGAGACAGTGCTGGTATAACCAGTCATTAGTTGGCAGCATGTTATTGATAGCCCGCCAAATCATCATTTGGTAACGTGGCAGGGCATTGATCCTCCATATGTCACATCCGGAAAACCGATCCTACGAGCATACAGTATTGTACAGGACAGCAGCGTTCATTTTTGTTGTCTCTGAGTTGCCCCAAATCAGCTTGTCGGCACCACCAACATTATCTCTCGGCAGCTGCAAAATATCATTTATAAGAATGGGATAGAAGCTTGCGAGCTTGTCAATCATCCAGCCCGAGTTAGCATCCAGCAAACCAACAACCTTGTTTTGAAGGACATTAATATTAATGAATGTTGGCCATAGCCTGAAGGGGAGTGAACCAATCCAAGTGTCATCCAGCGTGGAGATAGTAGTACCATCTCCCACCATCCAAAGAGCGTGCCTCATAAATACATCGCTGCTAAGAGAAATGGTATGATGTTCAGTATTTTGCGGGGTTTGGGAGGATGAAGAGCTCACAGAAGCATTTTGACAAACACCGCGCGTGCGGCTGGAAGGGCTGGCAGCTTTTTCAGCGAGATTTTCACGAACACCTAGAGTGCGGCTGGAGGAGCTTGCAGAATTTTGAGAGTTTACTGATTTCTCAGAAACATCAGAATCGGAATCCACGGAGTAGTCCGAACATTGATTTGATTTTGAAATTGAAGCCCCGGAATGTTCAAATGAATTCACAGAAGCATGGTCAGGAAAACTCAACTTATATTTTGGAGAAACTTGGACCTGAACGGGGGAAGAAGACCTCCTTGGACTAGCTTCAGCAACCTTTAATGGGGCAGGCTCAAAGTCATCAGAAACTTTACGGTTCCTCTTTTTCTTGCCCATAGGGAGCAGGCCCTAAGGCACAAAACCCGCTGCAGTACCCCGACGACACCCGCACCACCACCGCCGAACAGCACCCTCCACGCTTCGCCGCCACCGCTGCGCGCCACACCCGCCTCCACTGCTGCAACCCGCCCTCCCCGCAGCCACGCCGCCACCGCACACTCACTTTCTCTCTCTAACTTGCTCTCTTCAATTTCTAGAAACTCACTCAAAGTTTTTGGGTTACTTGAACTCAGGCATAGCCATATATATTAATAATAAACAAAAAGCAGGAAATGTCTACAAGTAATGAGCATGTTGCAGCAAAAGCTGTGAAAACACCGTGGTAAGGGGCATACCCCTTCCCATAAGAAATCACCATGGCTAGCAAGCTTAGCAATATGGTCGGCCACCGAGTTCGCTTTACGATCGATAAGTGAGATTAATACTCTTGGGAATTCCATTAAAAGCTTTGTCATAGAAGTCTCATGCTCTCCCGAGGCGTAGCCTGAAAGAACATGGTAGATGCGCGAACAAGCGTTCGTCGAGTCGCCTTTAAGAATTACTCCCATGTAGTTGGGGAGCAGCCTTTGTCCAGCCATTAGAGCTTCCTTTGCGGCCAAAAATTCTGTCATTCCAACAGACCTGCTGCTGTGAGGTCTTCCTCCGGCGGCAATCAGCGCACCCAGATGATCCCGTAGCACATATCCAAGGCTAGCGTTGTTGTTCTCCAACACCGATCCATCAAAGTTAATCTTTAACCATCCGACGGGAGGGGGGGAGTCCAAGAGGATTGATGGTTACCAGTGGACATCCAGAAACCGTGCGTATAGTCCTGAAAAGCATAGATGACGATTGATGCGGGCTGCATGTAAGTTTCACCATGGACCATGCAACATCTAGCTTTCCATATGTAGTATAAAGTGGAAGTGAGGAATGAGGCCATTTCTGGTAGATTTGGTTCGGTAGGGTCATTAAGCAGATCCCGCAGGTTTTGCCGAAGGTGTTGGGGCGGAATATTCAATCGAGCCCCTTCAGTTCTAATTTTATTAATGAAGCTGCAATCGCCAATAATATGGTCGATAGTCTCCTCCACTCCGCAACCCCAAGGGCATGCCGCATTGTCCCGGAGACGGTGATGGTATAACCAGGAATATGTTGGCAGGAAATTGTTCGTTGCTCGCCAAAGCAGAGTTAACATTCTCGGTTGAGATTTTATCTTCCAAATAGCGCATCCAAAGCAAAGTTTTTGGGTTCCGTGAAAATTGCAATAGCATTAAGGTAAAAAAGAAGTACAACGGAGGGGGAACATGAGAACAAAAAGCAAACAAGAACGAAAATCAGCCACCATCAAGACCCCGACAGTCGTCCGCCACCATTCCGAGGAATGTCTCATCCGCACCATCACCGTGTTCCCAAGTAAAATCTCCCTCGATGGCCAACCGTGCACAATGATCAGCCGCACGGTTGGCCCGACGGTCAACTTGCTAAAAGCGAACAGCCGCGAAGTTAAAGAGAAAAGAGAGATCGGCATCCCTCGAGTAAGTGGTCAAGCGAGCGGAGCCCGAGGTAGCCTTGCAGCAGAAATCCAGCACATTGGAAGCATCCCCCTCAATGATAATGCCCCTAGCCTCCGACATCATAGGAAGAGTCACCCGGCAGATAGCCAGGATAGCTTCGAGCTCCACGCGGCCCGGATCCCAGTGGTGCCAAGCAAAACCAGCCGCAATAAGGACCAGACCGTCTTCCGAACGGGCAACAACTCCAAGCCCGGCACTTCCAGAAGGCAATAGAGAACCATCTACATTGACCTTGATCCACCCGGGCGGTGGTGGGCACCAAGAGGAAGAACGGGTGAGCCCCAAGGGGCGATTGATGCTCCAACATCCCAGTTTTTGGGTTCCTTGAAATTTGCAATTGCATTAATCCAAAATAAAAGAACATACAGGGGGAGGGAACCAAAGAGAAGACAAAAACAACCACGAAGAAAACAAACAACCCAAATCAGTCGCCCTCCATGCTCCTGCGGTCAGAAGTCGTCACCTCGACAAAGACGTCATCTGCCCCTATGCCAGCATCCCATATGAAATCCCCCCGAGTCGCGATTAGAGCACAGTAATCCGCCGCCTGGTTCGCACCTCGGCCCACCTGCTGAAACCGTACGGCCGCAAAATCTGAGAGGAATGCGAGGTCAACCTCCCTCGGGTAGGAGTTGGGGTGGGCCGTCCCCCACGCAGCCTTGCTACAAAAATCCATCACGTTAGCAGCATCCCCCTCGATGATGATACCTTTAGCCGCAAGAAGCGCCGGGGAGACCACCCGACAGATGGACAAAATAGCTTCAAACTCGACACGGCCCGGGTCCCAATGTTGCCAAGCAAAACCCGCCGCCATCAAAACCATACCAGCTTCAGAGCGGACCACAATACCGAGCCCCGCACACCTCGAAGGAAGCAGCGAACCATCCACATTGACTTTGATCCACCCGGGCGGTGGGGGGCACCAAAAGTGATTACGAAACAGCCCCGAGAGGCAGTTGGTGCCCCAACATCCCAGCCGAAGACCTTGGTCAAATAGGGTGAGGTTTTCCACAACAGTAGCCGCAATAACCAAAGGGGTGTCAACCTCGCGATTGTGGACCTTAGCATTACGCGCCCGCCAGCATTGGTAGGCCACATAATAAAGAAGGCGAATCGGCAGAAGGGCGGCCTTCCCTCCCTGTCGCGCAACACTTTCAACCTCCTCCCAGGTCCATCTAGTGGGGATCCGCAGGCCCCATCGGTGTAGTTCTTTCCCCACAGCCTGCACCCGGATGCATCCTCCCACAAGGTGGTCTCGATCCTCTATAGCCGCACAACCCCAAGGGCATAAACAGTCCTCCACCAGTCCATGACGCTGAAGCCATGCACGTGTGGGTAGCGCGTCCCAAACCAGCCGCCAACAGAAGAAACGCTCTTGAGGGTGCAACTGAAAGGCCTTAAGCCAGCGCACGTCCTTTTCCGGGAGAGAAGGAGGTGGTTTGGGGTAAGCCAAGGAAGAAATTCCTCTGCCGCTTAGCTGAGACAATAGCTCCGGGGTATCATCAAGGAGGTCTCGGGCATGACCTGCAGGCTTGAACAACCCGCCTGTTTATTGAGAGGGGTTGGGGTGCATGACCTGCAGGCTTGAATGTGAAAGGCTTACTACCAGTGGTGGGCCAGGGTCTGGACCCTGGTAGGCCGGCGGTGCTAGCGGGTTCCCATGGGATGGGCCTGGACCGTTACAAAAAAGTGCACTTTTTATAACGGTACAGGCCCATCAACATGGGACCCAACCAGACCGTCGGCCTACCAGAGTCCAGACTCGGGCCCACGACTGGTAGTCAGCCTATCACATTCAAGCCTGCAGGCCATGCACCCCAACCCCTCTCCGCGCCTGTTTATCAGCAACGGTGGGTTGTTGCCACTGGGGATCGAACCCAGGACCTTGATAAGAGAGCTTTACGCCACTCCCTCATCACCAACTGAGCTGCAGCTCAGTTGGTGATGAGGGAGTGGCAGAAAGCTCTCTTATCAAGGTCCTGTGTTCGAGACCCAGTGGCAACAACCCGCCGTGCTGATAAACAGGCGCGGAGACGGGTTGGGGTGCATGGCCTGCAGGCTTGAATGTGATAGGCTGACTACCAGTGGTGGGCCCGGGTCTGGACCCTGGTAGGCCGGCAGTGCCAGCGGGTTCCCATGGGATGGGCCTGGACCGTTATAGCCCCAGGCCCCCGGTTTGTTCCGGTGAGCAAATGAGCTCCCACTTAATAAAGTGCAGGCCCCGGGAATTCGGACCCTTTTGCCACAGAAACTTACGGGCCATCTGTTCCACATTATCAATCACCGCGCGGGGGAGGCCCGAGTGGGTCAGCACATACACCGGAACCGAGAGGAAGGAGAAACAAAGCAGAGCAACCCGGCCTGCCAGAGATAGATGCTGGTTTCCCCACTAACGGATCTTATGCTGCCACTTGGTTAACTTGCTGGCGAAATCAGTCATGGTGAGCTTCCGCATGACGAGTCTGATTCCCAAATAGTCCAGCTCCTCAACTTTCCGGAAACCCAACTTGCGGGCCCACCGGTCCCCAAGCCACCTGGGCATCGCCTTGCTAACCAGCACCATAGATTTAGCCTTATTAATCCATTGTCCAGTCCATCTGCAGTATGCTTCCAGCAACCGAGAGCCCTCCCGAACCGCCGCCGAAGTTGCCCGTGCAAAGAGGAGAACATCATCGACATAAAGAAGGTGAGAAAGATCGGGACCACCCGAGGAAAGAGGGAACCCCAAAGCCGCTCCCGACGCATGGATGGCGGAGGACAGCAATTCCGAGCATAAAATGAAGGAAAGGGAGATAGCGGGCAACCTTGTCGAAAACCACACGCTCCCTCTGTAACGCCCCGAAACTCAAAAGAGCTGCGGGAGGCGTTTTGGGCCAAATCTGGTATTTGGCATGGGGCACACGGCCTGTGACACAGACGTGCCCCAGGGCATGTTAGGCTCGAGTCGTCAACTTGGCCACGAGGTCGACGAAATTTGGAGTCGACGATCGTCGAGCAGCGAACATGACCTGAGACACGGGCGTGTCTCAGGGCGTGTCGAGCCCGTATCGACGATCGACCCGGGGAGTCGACATGTTCGCTCGACGATGTGGACACAAGGCACACGGCCTAGGACACGGGCGTGTGCAAGGCCATGTTGGGTAGTCGACGAACTTCGCTCGACGAAGTGTCGAGACAGTGAACACGGCCTGGAGCCCAGGCGTGTTCAGGTTTGACACGGGCGTGTCAAATAGGACACGGGCGTGTCCAAGACCCGTGTGAGTCTCGAGTTGTTTTTGGGGCTGTGTCGATGGGGGCACACGGCCAACCACACAGCCGTGTCAGTTGGAACACGGGTGTGTCAGGTCGAACACGGGCGGGTCAGATGCCCGTGCGTTTTTCGAGACGCGTCGATTTTGACGGCGAATGAGGGACACGGCCCTGTCACAGGCCGTGTTCGGCCCAGATTCTGCATTTTAGATCTGGATCGTGGTCGTTCGTCTCTTTAATTCGGGATCCGATGGCTGGGGGTTGTTAGTGCTTGGATATACACGGGATTGGACCCTTGAAACCCTCATTTCACTTGAGAGGTTCTCTTTCTAAAGTATAAAGAGAGAGGAGAGCAAAGGAGGAAGAAGAAACTTAGATCCGGTCTTTGGAGGAGCTTCGGAGCTCCAAATCGCGAGCCGACTTCGGATCTACGGAGGCAAGGAGAGTGCGGTGCTTTTCATCCGCTTACATTTCCATGGCGCCAAGGAAGAACGCTATGGTAACGATTCTCTTCTTGAGCATGTGAAGCTCTACTTCTTTTGCATAGGAAGCCCGCTCTCGCGAGTTTGCGGTGAGTTTGAGGCGTTCCTTCGGGTAGACATGAATAGTCCCCGTTGTGTAGAGTCCGTAAATGAGAACGGACATAGACATGATGTGTGAAGCCTACCCGGACATGTTGGTCTGGATCGGTGATGTTGCATTGCATAAGTGCCGGAGGAGACTCCATGCGATTGTTTGTTTTTCGGGTTTTCTACGTGGTAGATTACAATATGGAGCCTTGGGGATTAACCCTAAGGTGCACCCGGAAAATTTGGCGGATGCGTGTTCTTGCCAACTTGGTGGCCTCGGAGCCAACTTGAACATAACCGGGTTATGTGAAATGTGTGACGGAAACGGGACTCGGGAGAAGTTTGACCTGTGCATATGTTTTAAATTAACGTTGTGATGTGAGCATGAGTTAGATGGAACCGTACCCGTTCTATGTCGTTCGGATTAGAGCCGTTGACATAGATGAGGGTCTTCGGCGGACTATGGTTTAAATTACCGTGACCCATGCCGGGAAGACAAATTGCTCACTGTTTGGCCGTCCAAAGGGATGGTGGTGAGCCGACGGACTTTGACCGTGATCACCGAGAATGTGCCCTGAGTGCACGGGGTGTGTGCCCGTGCGTGCCTATGCATGTGATGTTGTGACAATACTATATCGCTTGGTTATACTAATAAAGTGCAGGGAAGGAGCATTGCCACCCCGAGTTGGGGGTGATATCGTTATAAATTGGTCAGCTTTGCTGACCGTTGCTTTTGTTTGCCACCGTGCGGTGGATTGTGCTTGCAGGTGCTGCTGGACCAAGCGGTCAATAGCGGGCTAAAGATCAAATTGCAAAGCCGGCCCTCGAAGGCCTAATTGGAGTGTTTACTTGCTTTTGCTCATGTATGACCGGCCTGCGTGCCGTAGTACGGAAAACATGTAATTTGAGTAAACCATTTATAAGGCCTTAAGGCCAGTACTTGTGTATGTACTTCATTCTTTTTGGCTTGTTAGTGGACATTCATGCTTGTTACTGTGTTCTTTTAATTGCAACTATTTAAACTGCTTCCGCTAGAATGCTCTGTGTAGGACGTTAAGATTGGTTGGATGGTTTCCATTGAGTAACCACCCGGTCTGTCTGTGGTATATGGCGTCGGGCCCCGACCGGACCTACTACTATATGCTATGCGACGGATAGGAGTGTTACACACTCAATCTAATTGGATCCACGACCATTGATCAACAAGGAGAAGGACGGCGCCTGGACACATTGGAGCAGCCAGTTCTTAAACCGGGCCGGAAAACCAAAGCGGGTAAGCACCTGCTCAAGCGTTTGACAACTCATACGATCGTACGCCTGCTCCATGTCCACATTAACTGCGAGGAAACCTTCTTTGGAAGTGGAAACCCGCAACTTGTTAACCGCCTCTTGAGCGAGGAGGCATTGGTGGGAGATGCCCCGGCCCGAGACGAAAGCACCCTGCTCCGGAGAGATGTGGCGCGGGAGGACATTCTTCAATCGACCCACCAGAATTTTGGACACAATTTTATAAACCGTCTGACATAGGCTAATGGGCCTAAACTTCTCCGGTCTATCAGCGGGGGGAGTATGGTCGCAAGGCTGAAATTTAAAGGAATTGACGGAAGGGCACCACCAGGAGTGGAGCCTGCGGCTTAATTTGACTCAACACGGGGAAACTTACCAGGTCCAGACAGAGTAAGGATTGACAGATTGAGAGCTCTTTCTTGATTCTATGGGTGGTGGTGCATGGTCGTTCTTAGTTGGTGGAGCGATTTGTATGGTTAATTCCGTTAACGAACGAGACCTCAGCCTGCTAACTAGCTATGCAGAGTTCAACCTGCGCGGCCAGCTTCTTAGAGGGACTATGACCGCTTAGGCCATGGAAGTTTGAGGCAATAACAGGTCTGTGATGCCCTTAGATGTTCTGGGCCGCACGCGCGCTACACTGATGTATTCAACGAGTATATAACCTTCGCCGATAGGTTCGGGTAATCTTTTGAAAATTTCATCATGATGGGAATAGATCATTGCAATTGTTGGTCTTCAACGAGGAATTCTTAGTAAGCATGAGT
>CM077159.1:128932404-128964904 GCA_039583875.1 Platanthera guangdongensis | reverse complement strand
CAACTCTTTCTCTTTCTTTTGTTGTGATTGTTGTAAGAGTTGTTGTTGATGATGTTATTCTTCTATGTTATTCTATTCTCCGGCAGAATATGAATATCTCTTTTATTCTTTAGATCTGAATGAATATTTCTCTGTCCAAGATAGCCGTTAGTATGTCATAAATGACTTCTTTAACTACATTTGTATTATGGAGGAAAGTCCAATAAAAACATTTCTTTGAAAATCCCTTGAAACTTGCTCCAGATTAATTGAAAACGGCTACAAGATCCTTGAAATAAATGCTGAGAATAATTCCATAACTGTCTGAATTTGAATCTTGAAAAACGTCGATCTCACCAGAAAAACCTCGAACTGAGCTCCACTATCGTTGAACTGAGCTCAGAGACTAGACTTAGACTGAAACAGAGATCGTCGATCTGAGCTCAACTATCGTCGAACTGAGCTCAGAGATAGAGAAACAAACTGGAGACAAGAACGTCGATCTGAGCTTGAAGATCGTCAAATGGAGTTCGACGACTTGTTGAAGTTGAGCTCAGAGATTGTCGAATGGAGTTCGACGATTCGTCGAAGTGAGCTCAGCGATCGTCGAATGGAGTTCGACGATTCGTCGTACTGAGCTCGACGAATGACTTGGTCTCCTGAACTGAAATATCTGGTCTTGAGGGTAGCTTTCAAACCTAAATACTAACCCTTAGACTCAATTCTAATTGACCTTTAGATCTATATAAGGAGGTCAAAACAGATTTCCTAAAAGACATAGTGATCCTTGCCCAAATCAGTAATAGAGTGTTCCAACAATCTCCCACTATTTGGGTTAGAATTACTATTTACAGATATTGGAAAAATAAAAACATACAAAGCAGAAATATAACAAACAAGACATTGCAGAAACACAGACATTATCTCAGATAGTTCAGAAAACAAAATATACTGTCATCTTACAAAATCATTCTTTTTCCTTGCTCTTTATAAGAACTATTTCTCTGTTGGGATTGAGAGCTTCCTTCTTAGATCTTTTATCATCAGCTGCACCTAGAGAGGTTTGTTGCTTTGGCCTGGGCACTACAGCTTCTGGATGCAGCTTCATATATCTTTCTGAATCAAAAAATTTACTGGAAGAGTATCTCTCAAGCTCTTTCTTTCTTTGATCTGAAAAAGTAGTGATATTTGAAGTATCCCTTCCTTATTCTCTAGCTTTCTTGATTTGGTCCAAAGCAGCCAATTCTTTCATTCTTGCTGTCCATGATGTGGGGTTATTTTCTGGGTCCTCAAATGGAACAAGAGGCTCATATCTATTTGAAGAATTATCTGGAGGAGCTCTGGAAGAGACTAGTTCTTTTAGCTTATAAGGGAAGGGACCAGAAGTTGTGTCAGATGGACCTTGTCCTTCCCTTGGATAAGGATGTTGCCTGGAATATCCTTTAGAGTATACTTTAAGTTCTCTCTGATTTCCTCTGTACTGTCCTCTTCTGGACCGGTAACCTCTAGATTGATTTCCTCTATACTGGGATCTACCTTGAGGTTGATATGAAGTTTGGCTTCTGGCAGAGGATTGGAAAGCAGAACTACCACCTGCACCTGCATCAGGTGAGGGATGAGGAGGAGGAGGATTAAAATGGGAAGATCTTTTGTCATACTTTCTTTTCTTTTTCATAGCCTTCAGTTGATTCCTGGAGTATTGTATCCAAGGTTCTGTGATAGGGCAATCATGCAGTATGTAGTATGGAATGTCATTTGTATCTTTTACTTTCTTTGGAGGAACTCTTTTCATAGCCTTGCTTCTGGCTTTCCTTTTCCTTGCAATTGTAGCAGAGGAATCATCTGAGTCAGTCCTGAACTGATCACTGTCTGAGCTTGGAGGATTATCATACACTTCATCAATCCTTTTGAGATAATCTTTTTGTTGTTGAGACTGAACAGAAGAAGCAGCAGAGACAACAACAGTAGCAACAACAGGAAGAGGAGTAGAAGCAATACTAGCAGAAGGAGTTGTGACAGTAGATTCAGATACAACACTTTCAAAAGCAGAGGCTACAGCAGCAGTAGTAACAGATGAAACTGGAAAATCAATTGCAGAAGGAGCAACAACAGCAGTAACAGCAGGCTCAAAAACAAATGCCTCTGTCATATACATGTCCTCAAAAACATCAATATCAGAATTAACAGAAACATCAGTAACAGCAGGAGGAGCAGCAGCAATAGGACTGTCAACAGTGTTGAAGGAATTTATATAAGAGCTTATTAAGCTGGGGTCACATCTGGAAATAGGCATAATGGCCTTTGTCAGATCTTCAGATTGCTGGACTGGCAGGCAGTTGAAGTATACAGAATCAAAAATTGATAATAGTGACCTGAGGTCCACTGTGAGGAATGCAACTGAAGCTACTGGAGCTTGGACTGAGGATACAACAGCAGGCAATCTTTCAACTTCATGAGACATCTCCCCCTGCCTAGATGCAGTGAGAACTGGATCAAGACACCCATAAGAAGGGATTGCCTGAGAAGGAAGAATGGAAGAAAGCCTGGCAGACAGTTCCTGAACTGTTTTTAGAAGGGGAGCCAAAGAGTTCTCCAGCATGAGGGATAGCCTTGGAGCTATCAGCTCATATAACCTGTCTGCAAGGGCTGGAAGATCTACTTGCTCAAGAGGGACTTGAGCAGAGGTAGGGATGGATGAGGTAACAATGAAGGGTGGAGCAGCAGGAGATGTTGTAGGAGAACCTGTGGATTGATGGAATGATGGTTGAGAAATTGGAATTGTGGAGATGGAAGAGAGTGGAATGGAAATGGATGGTGTGAAGGATGGTTGAGCAATGATGTCCTGAAGTAGTTGTTGATAAGAGGTGGATGAGGATGGTGCCTCAGGAGGGGATGAGGGAGAATCATCCATATAGGAATCATCTATAAGAGTGTAAGATGGAATATGAGAGGATGAATCAATATCTAGGTGTGGGTAGTGATGTAGAGGATGGAAGAGTTCTTCAGTGAGTGGTGGAGTTGGAGAAGGATTTGAAGTTGGAGATGGGGTGGAGATTATGCTGGTGGATGTGACTGTGGTAGATGAAACAAGAGGTGGAGGAGGAGGAGAAGAAGCAGGCAAGTCTTCTGCAGGGGCAGAAACCTGAGGGGAAGAGACTGAGACAGTCCTTGTGCCTCAAGTAGAAATTGCAGAGGGCCTGCTGAGCTTGATAATCTGCCTGTCTCATTTTCCAAATAGGGCACAGGTGAGCCTCTTGGAGGCATTAATGTGCATCCCACTGGAAACAAGTAGTGCAGGGCATCTGTGGTGAAGGAACAGCCCTAAAATTCTTCCAAAATTAACAAAGTTCTTGTTAATCTTTTTCTTAATCAAATCAAAGAAAACTTCTCCCTAGTTCAGTTGTTTCTTGTCCACTAGGGCACCCATCAAGCAGAGCTGATACCTTGATATGGTGTCATGAGCTGAGTGTTTGGCCAACAATACCTTACCAACAACATCAGCTAGAAATTTGTACTCAACAGACAGATTTTTCTTCAGCAATTTGCTAGAATTTGCTTCTGAGTGACCCATCCTTTTAAACATATTAGTAAACTCCTCTCCAGAAAGTTCAACAGATTCTTCTCCAGATTTTAATTGAAAAACCTCTGTCAAGGCAGCATGTGTTAGAGATACCTGGGTTCCTGAGATGCTTCCAACCACTGTATTCTGATCCAGGTTATGGGCAGTATACACCCATTCCTTTATCTCATCTGCAGCTAATTTGATCCTTGTGGTCATGATGGTAACTAGATGTTGTTTTTTGAAAAGTTCCAGAATCTGCTTGAAGATTTGATCACTGGTGTTGAAAGAATCCATGTCGATATCAAATCCAGCGTCAAATTTCATTGCGGCCGGGATCGCGACTGAGACTGCCATTGATTCCTGCAAAAATGAACAAACAAACGACCAAGTGTAGAGAAGTTTGGAGGGAAAGAAAAAATTTGCAGAGAGTATGAAAGCGCAAAGGGAGAACGACGGCCGAAAAAAATGAGTTTTATATTAGGGTTCGACGCAGAAAAGAAAAGATCGTTGAACTCTGTTCGACGATCTGGGCTTCTAAAGGAAACTGAAAGGTCATCAATAGCGTCGATCTCCGTTCGACGATATTGGAGAGCGTCGAGCTCCGTTCGATGATAGTTCAGAAAACAAAATCGTCGATCTCCGCACGACGATCGCTGACCTGAAGAAAGATAGTTTAGCACTATCTGAGAAGCGCTGTACTCTGGTCGACGATTTCGGAAGTCGTCGATCTCCGTTAGACGATCTGGGGGAAAATCGTCGAGCGCAGTTCAGAGACCAGAAACACTATATACACTAGAAAAAACACTTTGATTTGCCTAGTCTTGGTCATTTTTAGATTTTTGAAAATCTTGGATATTATTTTAGGCTTCCTCCATCTAACATTCTTAACTGATTCAGGAAGAATGTATGTTTCTTTTTATCCAAGGGTTTGGTGAAAATATCTCCCCTTTGCAAATCAGTTGGGATATATTGAAGTTCAATTTTATTTTTCTCAACATTATCCCTTAGAAAGTGATGCATAATTTCTATGTGTTTTGTCATACTATGGAGGACTGGATTTTGTGCTATAGAAATAGCACTGGTATTATCACAAAATATTTTAGACTTTTCTAAGTTGTAGCCATAGTCTAGGAGTTGGTTTTGAATCCACAATATTTGTGCACAACAACTACCTGCAGCCATATATTCAGCTTCAGCAGTTGAAGTTGACACAGATGTTTGTTTCTTGCAAAACCAGGAGACAAGTCTGTCACCAAGAAACTGACAAGTTCCACTGGTGCTTTTCCTGTCTATTCTGCATCCAGCATAATCAGCATCTGAAAATCCAGTTAAGTCAAATGCTGAGTCTTTTGGATACCAGAGACCTAGATTTTGACAACTTTTTACATACCTAAGAATTCTTTTTACTAAGGTTAGGTGTGACTCTCTAGGGCTTACTTGAAATCTAGCACATATGCATGTGCAAACATTATGTCAGGTCTACTTGCTGTAAGTTACAATAAAGAGCCAATCATTGCTCTATATATTGTCTGATCAACAGGTTTCCCATGTTCATCAGCATCTAATACAGCATTGGTAGGCATAGGTGTTTTCATACATGATGCTTCAGACATACCAAATTTCTTAACCAGTTCTTTTGCATACTTGGTTTGAGAAATAAATATAGCTTCAACATGTTATTTGATTTGCAATCCTAGAAAGAAGGATAGCTCACCCATGCTGCTCATTTCAAATTTAGAATGCATTAGATTGGAGAACCTTCTGCACAAATTTGAATCAGTAGAACCAAATATAATATCATCTACATAGATTTGTACTAGTAGGATATGAGACTTATGAGTTCTAATAAAAAGAGTTTGGTCTACTCTACCCCTTATAAACTCATTTTTCAGAAGAAAGCATGCTAGGGTCTCATATCATGCTCTAGGAGCTTGCTTTAGACCATATAATGTTTTATGCAATTTGAAAACATAATCAGGATGAGTTGAAGAGATAAAACCTGGGGGTTGTCTGACATAGACTTCTTCTTTGATATCTCCATTGAGAAAGACACTCTTTACATCCATCCGGTATACTTTGAATCCTTTGTGTGCTGCATATGCTAAGAAGATTCTTATGGCCTCTAACCTTGCAACCGGTGCAAAGGTCTGGTCATAATCTATCTCTTCTTCTTGAGAGTACCCTTGAGCAACTAGCCTTGCCTTGTTCCTTACAATGACTCCTTGATCATCCAACTTATTTCTGAATACCCACTTTGTTCCAACAATGGAGTGATCCTTTGGCCTTGGTACTAGTTCCCAAACTTTGTTCCTTTCAAATTGATGCAACTCTTCTTGCATTGTAATGATCCAGTGTGGATCTTGCTCTGCATCTTGAATGGATTGAGGTTCAATTTGAGAAAGGAAGCAAGTGTGCATCAGGTTTTGGTTGACCTGATTTCTAGTTTGCACACCAGCTGAGATGTCTCCAATCACTTGGGAGATTGGATGGTCTCTTGATGTTACTAAATCAATAGGAGATGTTGATTGTTCACCAACCTGTGTTGTTGTTTCTTCTGGTGGTACAACAACTGGCTCTTCAAGAAGTTTCTTTTCAAGATGTTGAATGTCTTCTTCATCTTCACTGCTTTCCTCGTTTTGAATAATTTGTAACCTGTCCAAGTCTTCAGCAAAAGAGTGTACCTGCAAAAGTTCTATGGTAGAAGTATTCTTCTCCTTGAAAGACATGTTAGATTCATCAAAAGATATATGAACAGATTCTTCAATTTTAAGAGTTGATTTATTATATACCCTATAAGCTTTACTGATCATGGAGTATCCCAGAAACACCCCTTCATCAGAGTTGGCTTGAAATTTTGCTAAGTATTTCTTGTCATTATTGTGAATGTAACAAATACAACCAAAAATTTTAAAGTAATCTACTTTAGGTTTCTTCCCTTTGAGTAATTCATAGGGAAGTCTTGCCCTTTAGTTTATGTATTAAACTTCTATTGAACATATAGTTGGAGGCGTTCACTGCCTCTGCCCAAAAGGATAGAGGAAGGTGAGCATCTGACAACAATATAGTGACAGATTCAATAAGGGTTCTATTTTTTCCTTTTAGCTACCCCATTTTGTTGAGGAGTTCTAGGAGCTGAGAAAGTGTGTCTGATCCCTTCACTCTGACAGAACTCTTGCATAAGAAGAGAATCAAACTCTGTCCCATGATCACTTCTGATCAGGGCAATGTGAGTATTGAACTCACTCTGTATGCATTTGAGAAACTCTGTCAAACACTTAAAGTTATCAGACTTCTTCCTCAGAAAGAACACCCATGTGAATCTAGAGAAGTCATCTACAACCACTAAAGTATAAGATTTCCCTCCTAAGCTTTGTACTGTAATGGGTCCAAAAAGATTCATGTGTAACAGATACAAAATCCTAGGTGAATCACTCTTATTAAGTGACTTGAAACTATTTTTGGTTTGTTTGCCTAATTGACAAGCCCTGCCGAGTCCTTCCTTCTTGTAGGGGCCAGAAGGTAGTCCTCTAACAAGGTTGTCCTTGGATAGCCTAACAATGGTTCTAAGGTTTATATGTTCTAATCTCTTATGTCACAGTTCATTAGGTCTACTAATAGAGTTAAACAGACAAATATCTACTTCAGTTGAAAGAAAGTCTACTAAATAGATGTTACCTTTCCTTTTACCTGTCAACACAGTTGTGTTGTCCTCTGATTTGATCCTGCATAAGGATTTGCTGAAAGTCACCTGGTAGCCTTCATCACATAGCTGACTGATGCTGATCAGGTTGTGCTTCAGTCCTTCCACATAGGCTACCTTCTTGAATGTGACTGTCCCAATTTGGACTGCACCATATCCCTTTGTTAGGTCTACTAATAGATACCATTGCTGGTTTGATGTTGGATAGGTCTTCACCTGCACATAAGACAATTTACTTGTTTTTGATCAAGTTTACCTTGGGCCTAGGTTGATAACCTTTGAATTCAGAAATAAAAGACATCCCTGGTTGACTCTTATAGCCTTCAGGATGATATCTCCTTGGAGGTATTATCCATTCAGTATAAGGGTTAAATCTTTGGGATGAAGGACCCCTAGGTTTGGAATTTGATTTACCTTTGAAAAAGTTTTCAAAACTCTGATCTCTGCTCGACGATCGCTGAGCTGAGTTCGACGATCTTGGGTCAGATTGTCGAGCTCTGTTCGAAGATCGACTGTGACAGAGTTCAGGGTTTAGAGATCGTCGACCTGAGTTCGATGATTTAGCCTGAGATCGTTGATCTGCATTCGATGATCGTCTAGCTCCATTCGACGATTTCTGTTGAACTCTTGTTTTCTTGGGTAAGTCAGAATTCTTCCTAACTACCTCTACAACTCCCTTACCTTTATCAGAGATAAATTTAATTTGGGTTGATAATACTATATGTTGGCTGGATGAAGCACCCAAGCCTAGTGTACTATTGAATCTTGAGTTCACTGTGCTTGTGATCCCCTAAAAGACATGTTATTTGATTTGCAATCCTAGAAAGAAGGATAGCTCGCTCATGCTACTCATTTCAAATTTGGAATGCATTAGATTGGAGAACCTTCTGCACAAATTTGAATCAGTAGAACCAAAAATAATATCATCTACATAGATTTGTACTAGTAGGGTATGAGACTTATGGGTTCTAATAAAAAGAGTTTGGTGTACTCTACCCCTTATAAATTCATTTTTCAGAAGGAAGCATGCTAGGGTCTCATACCATGCTCTAGGAGCTTTCTTGAGACCATATAATGCTTTGTGCAATTTGAAAACATAATCAGGATGAGTTGGAGAGATAAAACCTGGAGGTTGTCTGACATAGACTTCTTCTTTGATATCTCTATTGAGAAAAGCACTCTTTACATCCATCTGGTATATTTTGAAACCCTTGTGTGTTGCATATGCTAAGAAGATCCTTATGGCCTCCAACCTTGCAACTGGTGCAAAAGTCTGGTCATAATCTATGCCTTCTTCTTGAGAATACCCTCGAGCAACTAGCCTTGCCTTGTTCCTTACAATTGCTCTTTGATCATCCAATTTGTTTCTGAACAGCCACTTTGTTCAAACAATGGAGTGATCCTTAGGCCTTGGTACTAGTTCCCAAACTTTGTTCCTTTCAAATTGATGCAACTCTTCTTGCATTGCAATGATCCAGTGTGGATCTTGCTCTGCATCTTGAATGGATTGAGGTTTAATTTGAGATAGGAAGCAAGTGTGCAACCGGTTTTGGTTGACCTGATTTCTGGTTTTCACACCAGCTGAGATGTCTCCAATTACTTGGGAAATTGGATGGTCTCTTGATGTTACTAAATCAACAGAAGGTGTTGATTGTTCACCAACCTGTGTTGTTGTTTCCTCTTGTGGTACAACAACTGGCTCTTCAAGAGGTTTCTCTTCAGAATGTTGAATGTCTTCTTCATCTTCACTGCCTTCCTCTTTTTGAATGATTTGTAATCTGTCCAAGTCTTCAACAAAAGAATGTACCTGCAAAGGTTCTATGGTAGAAGTGTTCTTCTCCTTGAAAGACATGTTAGATTCATCAAACGATATATGCACAGATTCTTCAATTTTAAGAGTTGATTTATTATATACCCTATAAGCCTTACTAATCATGGAGTATCCCAGAAACACTCCTTCATCAGCTTTAGCTTGAAATTTTGCTAAGTATTTCTTGTCATTATTATGAATATAATAAATACAACCAAAAAATCTAAAATAATCTACTTTAGGCTTCTTCCCTTTGAGTAATTCATAGGGAGTCTTGCCCTTCAGTTTATGTATTAAACTTCTGTTCAGCACATAGTTGGAGGTGTCCACTGCCTTTGCCCAAAAGGATAGAGGAAGGTGAGCATCTGACAACAATGTAGTGGCAGATTCAATAAGGGTTCTATTTTTCCTTTCAGCTATCCCATTTTGTTGAGGAGTTCTAGGAGCTGAGAAAGTGTGCCTGATCCCTTCACTCTGACAGAACTCTTGCATAAGAAGAGAATCAAACTCTGTCCCATGATCACTTCTGATCAGGGCAATGTGAGTATTGAACTCAGTCTGTATGCATTTGAGAAACTCTGTCAAACACTTAAAGTTATCAGACTTCTTCCTTAGAAAGAACATCCATGTGAATCTAGAGAAGTCATCTACAACCACTAATGTGTAAGATTTCCCTCCTAAGCTTTGTACTGTAATGGGTCCAAAAAGATCCATGTGTAACAGATACAAAATCCTAGGTGAATCACTCTTATTAAGTGACTTGAAACTATTTTTAGTTTGCTTGCCTAATTGACAAGCCCTGCAGAGTCCTTCCTTCTTGTAGGGGCCAGAAGGTAGTCCTCTAACAAGGTTGTCCTTGGATAGCCTAGCAATGGTTCTAAGGTTTATATACCATAATCTCTTATGCCATAATACATTAGGTCTACTAACAGAGTTAAACATGCAAATATCTACTTCAGTTGAAAGAAAGTCTACTAAATAGATGTTACCTTTCCTTTTACCTGTCAACACAGTTGTGTTGTCCTCTGATTTGATCCTGCATAAGGATTTGCTGAAAGTCACCTGGTAGCCTTCATCACATAGCTGACTGATGCTGATCAGGTTGTGCTTCAGTCCTTCCACATAGGCTACCTTCTTGAATGTGACTGTCCCAATTTGGACTGCACCATATCCTTTTGTTAGTCCAAAGTTTGAATCACCAAATATGACTTTGGGTCCAAGCTTGGCTTTAAAGGATGTGAGATTGTCCTTGCTTCCTGTCATGTGCTTTGAGCACCCACTATCCAGATACCATTGCTGGTTTGATGTTGGATAGGTCTTCACCTGCACATAAGACAATTTACTTATTTTTGATCCAGTTTACCTTGGGCCTAGGTTGATAACCTTTGAATTCAGAAATAAAAGACATCCCTGGTTGACTCTTATAGCCTTCAGGATGATATCTCCTTGGAGGTATTATCCATTCAGTATAAGGGTTAAATCTTTGGGATGAAGGACCCCTAGGTTTGGAATTTGATTTACCTTTGAAAAAGTTTTCAAAACTCTGATCTCTGCTCGACGATCGCTGAGCTGAGTTCGACGATCTTGGGTCAGATCGTCGAGCTCTGTTCGAAGATCGGCTGTGGCAGAGTTCAGGGTTTAGAGATCGTCGACCTGAGTTCGATGATTTAGCCTGAGATCGTTGATCTGCATTCGACGATCGTCTAGCTCCGTTCGCCGATTTCTGTTGAACTCTTGTTTTCTTGGGTAAGTCAGAATTCTTTCTAGCTACCTCTACAACTCCCTTACCTTTATCAGAGATAAATTTAATTTGGGTTGATAATACTATATGTTGGCTGGATGAAGCACCCAAGCCCAGTGTACTATTGAATCTTGAGTTCACTGTGCTTGTGATGTCCATTAGCTTGATACTTCTCCCATTGAGGGGTTTTCAAGCTTTTTGACCTCTGATAGCTCACTTTTCAGTGAAGCTATCTGCTCCCTACAGCACTCTAAGTCCTCAGAGAGTTTGAGGTTTTCTGATTTTAAAGTACTGTATTCAGATAATTGATTTCTGAGAGAAATGATTTCCTTCTCAGATTTTAATAAATCTAAACATAGTGCTTTAAACTCACACTTAAAGTCCTCAGAATTAAAATCAAAACAACTTATTACATGATCCTCTTCAGATTGAGTCTCTGATTCTGACTCTGATTCTTCTGCATCAGAATTGTGTTGTGAGACATTGATAGCCATCATGCAGAATTCGTTTTCTTCAGCATCATCCTCATCATCACTTGAGCTGGATGAAGCTTCTAATTCTTCTTCTGTCTCACTCCAAGTTTCAGTAACAAATCCCTTTCTTGTATGTTTGTTGTTGCTGGAGGAGGGTTTGCCATTGTTGTTCTTCTTGAAGTCTTTTTCTTTTCTTCTTTCTTTCCTGTCCTTTTTGTCCTTGTTTTTGTTTTCTGGACAGTCAGGCACAATGTGGCCTGGTTTCCTGCAACCAAAGCAAAAAATTTCTTTGTTATTTGATTTGTCATACCTTGGCTTGTCATGCTCTCTGTATGATCTTTTCATGAAATCCTTCCTGGCCATTTTGTAAAACCTTTTGGCCAGAAGGCTTAGCAGCTCTTCATTAGGAACCTTGTCTTCAGGCTGATCTTCAGTGGCTTTGAAAGCTATTGATTTCTCCTTTCTTATAGCTGGTGAGGCAGCCTTTTTCTCTTCTTCTCTATTCTTGATGAGCAGCTCATAGGACTTGAGCTTGCCCAAGAGAGCTTCAGTTGTGATCTCATTTAGGCTTCTGGCATCCTTGATTGGCCAGATCCTTGAGTCCCAAGTGCTTGGGAAGCACATTAGGATTTTATCATTTAGCTCAGTCAATGAGATCTCTTTGTCCAAGGTTTTCAGCTCATTGACTATGAGACTGAGTCTATTATACATGTCTGCTACTGACTCACCTTCTCCTTTCTTGAAATTCTCATACTGGGTTATGAGATGAGATCTTCTATCCTTTCTCTCATCAGCAGATCCTGAGACTATCTCAGATAACTTGTCCCAGATGTCCTTTGCTGAGTTGCATTCAGCTACCTTTTGGAATATCTCATCAGACATAGTCTGGGCTAGAATGTTCATAGCTTTTGCATCAGCCAATTTCCATTTCTTTATTTCTGCATCTGTTCCTGAAGGAGGTGGAACAACACTTGTGCTTGTATTCTCTGGAGGTCTTGGACACACTGTCAAAATAGAATTGAAAATGTCCTCATCAATAGAGTTCATGTACAGTCTAATCCTTGCCTTCCAAAGTGCAAACTTAGATAGATTGCACACTGGAGGTCTGGTGATAACATAATCTTTGTTTTGGGCCATGTTTTGTGAAGAAATAATTCTAATAACAAAATCAAAACAAGCAGATATAACTAGAGGGATCTTTGGGTTCAGGTGTTAGCCCGTGCAACCACTAAGGTGTGGTATTTTTAACCAACCTTGCTTTGATACCAATTGAAAGTGCAAGTTAGATCTGATATACTCTAGAGGGGGGTGAATAGAGTATGGTGCTTGCTAAAAACTTTTTACAACAGTTGTTGTATTCCTAAGTGAACAGGGAAGCAAATGAACTACAACAATTATTTAATCAAAAAAAAATCACAAACCACAGCCAGAAAACAAAAGAAAGTAAGCAACCAGATGATACAAGGAGCTATAGTGGTTCCCCAATTAACCTGGGTACATCCACTCTTCTACCACCCTAGGTAGGAATCCAATGCAGGATGAGTTGATCAGGTGTCCTGGGCACCAATGAGCTTTCGATAAGGTGCTCAAAAACCAAACCAGATTTTTTGATCAGGTGTCTTGCCACCACTGAGTTTTAACAAGGTCTCAGAAACCAACACAAACTTTTGAAGGGAGTTTGATAAACCCTTTACAGCAGAGAGAGAGAGAGAGAGAGAGATGAGATGATCTTCTCTGTCAACAATCAGAGAGAAGATAGTGGATGTTGTCAAAGCTCCCCCTGAGATCTTGAGTTGTTCAGGAAGTGAAGCTTTGCAGTAGGGTGATAGGCATTCAGAAAATTTGATCTCCAGTAAAAGATGATTTCGGCAACAACTGAAATGTGTGGTGTCTGGAGTCTTGAATGATGATGACCTTTGAACACTGGAATCAAAAGGGATCTGAAAATTTCAGTGTGTTGATCTCCTTTTGTGATGATGTTCTTGTATGAATTCTAAGACTGAGAATATCTGCAACTCTTTCTCTTTCTGTTGTTGTGATTGTTGTAAGAGTTGTTGTTAATGATGTTATTCTTCTATGTTATTATATTCTCCAGCAGAATATGAATATCTCTTTTATTTCTTAGATCTGAATGAATATTTCTCTATCCAAGATAGCCGTTAGCCTGTCATAAATGACTTCCTTAACTGCATTTGTCTTCTGGAGGAAAGTCCAATAAAAACATTCCTTTGAAAATCCCTTGAAACTTGCTCCAGATTAATTGAAAACGGCTACAAGATCCTTGAAATAAATGCTGAGAATAATTACATAACAGTCTGAATTTGAATCTTGAAAAACGTCGATCTCACCAGAAAAACGTCGAACTGAGCTCCACTATCGTTGAACTGAGCTCAGAGACTGGACTTAGACTAAAACAGAGATCGTCGATCTGAGCTCAACTATCGTTGAACTGAGCTCAGAGATAGAGAAACAAACTGGAGACAAGAACGTCGATCTGAGCTTGAAGATCGTCGAATGGAGTTCGACGACTTGTTGAAGTTGAGCTCAGAGATCGTCGAATGGAGTTTGACGATTCGTCGAAGTGAGCTCAGCGATCTTCGAATGGAGTTCGACGATTCGTCGTACTGAGCTCGACGAAATGACTTGGTCTCCTGAACTAAAATATCTGGTCTTGAGGGCAGCTTTCAAACCTAAATACAAACCCTTAGACTCAATTCTAATTGACCTTTAGATCTATACAAGGAGGTCAAAACAGATTTCCTAAAATACATAGTGATCCTTGCCCAAATCAGTAATAGGGTGTTCCAACACAGTAGATTCGTCCCCCCACCCCTCATTGTAGAATATCACTATAACGGGGTACTCCCACGTTTTTCCTTAATAGTATTTATTATTCCGATCATTAGCCTTTCATAACTCAAAAGGTGCGCTGGAGCGAATGTAGTAATATGGCATTCAATAGTGTGCACATGAAAGCATAATAACGAGACCATTAAAATGAAATTTGATCCCTTAGAGACAATCTTGGCGAAAACATTATAAGAGTATTCTCACTACCAATGGATCATTTATTTTTATTTTTTTGGAATTATAACGAGGCGTCCCGTAATTTTCCTGGAATTATTGATGAATACTTATTTTTCTGGATATCTACAATTTCATGTTGACCAGTTTTTGATTTTAAGTCATTTAGGCCTCCAATTTGGGCCCGAAAAAAGACATGCACGAAACTAGTGGTCCGTACAGATTTTCTGCGTGATTTTTTTTGGAACCTAAATCGGAGGGTCTAAACTGCATGAAATCACAAAATGTTCAACATGAAAGTTAAAGATCTCGTCGAGATCTACAACTTTCATGTTGATCATTTTTTAATACGATGCCGTTTAATCCCCGATTTGGCCCCCTAAAAAGGTCATGTCGATCCCGGATGTTCGTACAGATTTTCGGCACGACTTTTCCTGGGTCAAATCGGGGGACTAAACGGCTTCAAATCAAAAAGTGTTCAACATAAAAGTTGTAGATCTCATCACGATCTACAACTTTTATGTTCAACATTTTTTAATATGATGCCGTTTAAGACCCTGATTTGTCCCCCGAAAAAAGTCATGCCGATCCCGGGCATCCGTACATATATTCGGCGTGACTTTTGTTCGTGGCCAAATCGAGGGTCTAAATTGCTTCAAATAAAAAAGTGTTCAACATGAAAGTTGTACATCTCATCGAGATCTACAACTTTAATGTTGAACATTTCTCATGAAAATGTATGTATAACAATAATTTAGAAAAAGTATAATAATTACTAATTATTTTAAGAAATAATCTTAGACCTTAGGATAAATATTTGAAGAGTTACTGTTCATACACTCATATGAGCTCATGTAGTCTACGTGGTACCAGAACTTAAATGCGGTGCCTGAGCCTTTCATTCTACGTGGTGTCAGTCTCTAAGATCGGAGGATCGAAACTGTTGGGTACATTGGAATATATGTACCTGATTTGAAGAAGCCTCACCCTACTCAATGATATACATCAAGGTGTATTTGATGTGCTTTGAGTTTATTTGTGCAGGTTAAGTAACTGCAGGTTTGCAGGAAAAGTTTCTAAGTCCATGTGTCGACACCTAGAAGAAAAGTGTCGACACTTAAGAAGGCTTGTGTCGACACCTAGAGAAGCAGTGTCGACACTTGGAGTAATTGTGTCGACACCAGGAAGGCAGAGTCGACACCAGAATGAAAGTGTCGACACATACAGGTAGTGTCGACACATAATAGATAAATGTCTACATAATCAGTGTCGACACTTAGAAGCAGTGTCGACACTCAGAGAAACTTTGTCGACAGCAAAAGTGTCGACACTAGGAGGCTGTGTCGACACTCAGCAAACTTCAACAAAGTTTAAGTACAAGTGTCGACACAAAGGAGATGTGTCGACACTCAGCAAAGTCTCAACACATGAAGAATGTGTCGACACAAAGGAGATGTGTCGACACTCAGCAAAAGTTTCAACACAGAAGGCATGTGTCGACACAAAGAAGATGTGTCGACACTTAGCAAGTTTCAACAAGAGAAGATGTGTCGACACAAAGGAGTTGTGTCGACACTTAGCAGAAATCAACTAAGTACTGCAGAAGAAGGACTTGTGTCGACACACAGGATCAGTGTCGACACATTCTGAAGAAGCAGTGTCGAGAAGCTATTACAACAACACAAGAAGTTGTGTCAACACCATAAAGGCTAGTGTCGATACTTAGTCTACTTGTGTCGACACTTAGTCTATTTGTGTCGACACATAAAGACTATCTGTCTCGACACTTTCAGACAGTGACAGAGATTTCAAGAAGTGACTGGATGACTTGACAACTGCCATTTCAACCGGTCAATTGCTACTGTCAGAGCTGTCAGAAGGTTGTTAGAAACCGGATCAGCCAGTCATCATGAAGAAAGCTTATAAAAAGACTTATTCCTTCAAAAGCATCAATTAATCAATGAAGTGAAAAACAACACAACAAGAAGAAGACCTTCAAGAGAAGATCTAAGACGTTGGAGAGAGAGAGCTCCTTCTAAGAAGACCAGCTATTGATCCAGGCTGATAAGTAAGATTCAGATTGAAATCAGAATCTCAAGACAGCAGTTGATTGAAGATCATCTGCATAGAGATACAACCCTACTGTGTTCTAATTCAAGAAGCTTTGAAGAAAGCCAAGGGAGGTTGATCTCTGCCAAGTTCTTCTAATAACTCATCAAGAAGCCAGTCAACTCATCTCTCTCTATTAGAGTTATGGTTATATACTTTGTATTTTCTAATTTCTGTAGGATCTTGTATAGATCTGAGTTGTAAGCCTAAATCTATAAAGGCTGAGGTAGGGCCTGTGAGCCTGAGTGTAGGAGAATCATTTCTCTGAGTGTAGGCCTTGTTGAAGGCTGAGGTAGGGCTGTTGTGCCTGAGTGTAGGTCTTCTTGAAGACTGAGTGGTAGGGCTTGGTGCCTGAGTTGTAGGAGTGAGATCACTCTGAGTTGTAGGAACCTATTTGGGGTTCTGAGTTGTAAGATCTGAGGATCTGAGGAGAAGTGGAGAAGTTAGGCCGAATCTAGTACACTACTAGATAGGCGAAGGGGGAAAGTGGATGTACCCAGACCTTGGGGAACCACTATAAATCCTGTGTGCACTCTGTGAATATATGCTTGTATGGTTGCTGTGCTGTGATACTTGTAGAATTACAATTACTGTACTGTATTTCTGTCATTAAAGTTAAAAAGATATAGGTCAGCTATTCACCCCCCCCCCCCCTCTAGGTGATTAGGCACTGTTTCTTTCAAGTGGTATCAGAGGCAGGTTCCTCAAAAAGGACATAACAGTCTGAGTAAAGATACTGTAGGCAGAATCAGAATCAAGAATCAAGAAAATGGGTTCCACTGAGAATCACAAAGAGCTAGGATCCATGAAATTGTCAATCTGTAGAAAAGAGATTTTTGGCATATGGAAAGAGAGGGTTAGACTCTTTATGGAAGCATCTGACCCAAGAATATACATCACAATCAAAGAAGGGTCATATGTGCCAATGAAAGTATCTGTTCTGGATGCAAATCAGAGAACTCCCAAAGACTATTCAGAAATGACTAAAGATGAAATAATTCTGGCCACTATGGACAAGAGGGCCCAGAATATTATTGTAAGTACAATTGATGATGCCACATTTCAGAACCTAATACATTGTAAAACATCAAAAGAAATGTGGGACACACTGATAGTTTACATGGAGGGATCTGAAGAGGTAAGACAAGACATGAAGTCTTTGTTAAATCAAGAGTATGAAAGCTTCAGACAAGGAAAGTCTGATAGCATTACTGAATGCTACAAGAAATTCTATAGGATTGTTAATGAGTTGATGTCCTATGGAAGAGAATTCAGCAATTATGAGCTGAATGACAAGTTTTTAAGATCCCTGACTAAGGACTGGGATACCAAGATTTGTGCCATTAGGGAAATGACCAAATTAGCTGATATACCTCCTCCAAACTTGTTTGGAAAACTGCTATCTTATGAAATGCAGTTAATGGTTAGAAAGGAGGAAGAGAAGACTACCAGAGTGGAGCACAAGGAAAGAGCTGTGACCTTCAAGACTGAAGCCACTAGGAAGTATAGAAGCAAGTCTCCATCTCCACCACAAATAGTTGCAGATACTGCTTCAGAAAATTCAGAGAACCAGAACTCAGACAGCAGTGAAAGTGATGAGGATTTTGCTGCCTTTACAAGGCAGTTTCAAAAGTTTCTGAAGAAGAATCAGTGAAGGTCTAAGCCATCCACTTCACAGTCTAAAGATGACTACTATCAGAGAAGGAAGTCATCAAGGAATGACAGAAGAAGGTCTAAGCCAAGCAAAGTTACATCCTCAAAGATTGTGTGCTATTGTTGTAATAGGCCTGGACATGTAGTAGCTGAATGTCCAGATAAAAGAAAAGAGACTGTAGATAAGAAGAAGACTCAGGTTAAAGGCAAAAAGGAAAAGTCTTTTGTTGCTAAGAAAGACAAAAGTCTGACTGATCAATCATCATCAGAAATAGATTCAGAAGCTGGAGCCTATATTGGCTTGTTTGCTGAAGAGGAAGAAGATGAGTTCTTGCAGCTAATGAACTCAATTTATGAGCTTGAGGACAATCAGTGCAATGGACTGATGGCCTTAACAGAAGGAGACAAGATCCAGGGTCAGCCTGGACCAAGTAAGGTATAATGTCTTTCAGATTATAGTACTGATTCAGAATCAGATACATCTGCATCAAGTGATGTGGGTGGGTCTGAATCTGAGGGTGATATTCATCAGTTGATGGATGAATATAGAGATGTATTATAGGCACCTAAGAAGAGCAAAAATCTGGTCAAAACACTTACTAAGGAAATTGCAAATCTTAAGTTGGCAGCTGCTGATTCAGATAAAGTGTTAGATCAAAAACTGAATGAGATTGCCAAGTTGAAAAACATTACTGTCATTCAATTGGACACAATCACATTCAAGAATGATCAAATTAAAAATCTGGAGGCTAGACTTCAGAAGGAGAGAGAGATTGTTGCAAGCTTTTCTAAACCAAAATCAGTTTTACCTTTGATAGATGAGTTTATTCCTCAAAAGGGTAAGACTGGATTGGGGTTTACAAAACCTGCCAGGACAGTTAGGTCCAAATCTAAGGGCAAAGCCCCAGCACTAAACATAAAGCCTGTTGTAGATAAAACAGTCAGGGTTGTATCTAAACAAAGGTACAACAGGTTTGAGTGTTGGTGTTGTGGCAAGATAGGCCACTTTGCCATAGACTCTTGACACAATTCAAGTGTCAAGGAGAGTAGCAAACTGCCTGCTAGAAGATCTACAGGTAGTTTTGTTAAAAGTCAGACTAACCTGCACCAAGGACCCAAGAATTATTTGGGTTCTAAGGTTAAGTAATCTGTTTTGCAGGTGAGTCCAAGTGGTCATGCCCCTATATGGTACTTGGACAGTGGATGTTCCAGGCACATGACTGGAACTAGGGGGTTGCTGAAGGATTATACATCTATCAAAGATGGGCCTAAAGTTACCTTTGGTGGTTCAGAAAAAGGGATCATCAAAGGATTTGGTAACATTTCTTGTAACCAAATTACAATTACTCAAGTGTCTTATGTAAAGGGTTTGAAACATAACCTCATTAGCATAAGTCAACTGAGTGATTTATGATATGACATCTCATTTGTCAAGAATGGTTGTCATATCAAAAGGTCAAATGATCAAAAGATCATTCTGACAGGATATAGGAAGAGAAATGTCTATTGTCTAGACATTATGTATGAGAATAATGTTTCTCCTATTTGTCTTGTAGCTGATGAGAAAGTCTCACATTGTGTTAAATGACACAAGAGGCTGGCTCATCTTAACTATAAGACAATTGACCAACTCTTTAGCAAAGAGTTAGTGAGGAATGGTCCTCAGGTTAAGTGTATAAAGGTTGGGATATGCTCAGCTTGTCAAAAAGGCAAGCAGACCAAATCCACCTTTCATAGCCTTGAGAACAAAGATGTTGTGAGGTGTCTATACCTCTTGCATATGGATCTTTTTGGTCCTATGCCAGTTCACAGCCTAGGTAGGAAGGTCTACACATTTGTGGTAGTTGATGACTACTCAAGGTATTCCTGGGTGTTCTTCCTAAGGCAAAAATCTGAAACTCCAAGTATCTTGTATAGTTTTGTTAAACAAATTCAGAATGAATTGGACAGTTCAGTGGTCAAAATCAGAAGTGACCATGGTACTGAATTTCAGTCTGAAAGTATGACAAAACTGTGTGAAGAGTTTGGAATTTTTCAGGAATTTTCCTCACCAAGAACACCTCAGCAAAATGGTATTACTGAAAGAAAAAATAGAACCTTGATAGAGGCTGGTAGAACCCTATTAAGTGACACTTCTCTCCAAGAATATTTCTGGGATGAGGCAGTTAATACTGCATGTCATGTAATCAATAGGGCTACTATCACCAACAGCCACAAGAAGACCCCCTATGAGATTGTGAAGGGCAAAAAACCAAATCTATCCTATTTCAGGATCTTTGGTTGCAAGTGTTATATCCTTAACAATGGTAAGTCTTATCTAACTAAGTTTGATGTCAAATCCCAAGAGGGGATCTTTGTTGGGTACAGCAACAACAGTAAGGTTTATAGGGTCTACAACTTGATTACTCAAGTTGTAGAAGAGTCAGTGCATGTAGTTTTTGATGAAGCTAGACTCATTAACAATGAATTGCCTAGAAGTGTTTGCAGCTCTACAGGTGTAACTGAGAAGATGGACAAGCTTACCTTAACAGAAGGTCCTTCTACAAGTCAGCAAGTGGAGGATGGTAGCTGCTGTCCAGGGGGAGTACAAGATACTCATGTTGCTGAAGAAGACCAAGAGGAGCAGCTGAATGAAGAAGCTGAAGGTGTATACCAGAAGACAGGCTGCCTCCACCAAATAGGCATTTAAAAGATCATCCAGCCAATCAAATTATTGGAAATCTCAGACAAGGGGTACAAACAAGGAGCAGGAATCTAAGTTCAGTTCTCTACTCCAGCTTTCTATCCTAGGTAGAGCCAAAGAAATTTGAAGAAGCAATCCTAGACTCTCATTGGATTGAGGCCATGCAAGAGGAGCTGAACCAGTTCAAAAGATGCAAGGTCTGGGAGCTAGTTCCTAAACCAAAGGACCACAACATTATTGGAACTAAGTGGATCTTTAGGAACAAGTTGGATGAGAATGGAATTATTATAAAGAATAAAGCTAGACTAGTTGCAAAAGGATATAGGTAGGAAGAAGGTATTGATTTTGATCAAACCTTTGCTCCAGTAGCCAGACTGGAAGCAATAAGGATGTTCCTTGCCTATGCAACATTTCAAGGATTTAAGGTATATCACATGGATGTTAAGTCAGCTTTTCTGAATAGAAACCTGAAGGAAGAAGTCTATGTAGAGCAGCCATCAGATTTTGTAGATTCTCTTAAACCTGATTATGTATATAGACTTAGGAAGGCTTTGTACGGGTTAAAACAAGCCCCTAGGGCTTGGTATGAAACCCTGTCTAGTTTTCTCATTGAGAATAAATTCACAAGGGGGAAAATAGACAAGACTCTATTCCTTAGGGAATCCAGAGGCAAGATTATTTTAGTCCAAATATATGTAGATGACATAATATTTGGGTCTACAGAAAGTAGTCTTTGCAGAAAGTTTGCAAAACTAATGCAAGGACAGTTTGAAATGAGCAGTATGAGGGAACTTAAGTTCTTCTTGGGTCTCCAAGTTAGACAGACTGAAGATGGATTATCCATATGCCAGTCTAAGTTCACTCTAGAATTAATAAGGAAGTATGGTATGGAATCATCCACTACCATGAAAACTCCTATGGGGTCAACAATGTCTTTAAGCAAAGATGATGCAGGGAAACCTGTAGATGAAACTTTGTATAGAGGGATAGTTGGCTCCCTACTGTATTTGACTGCTAGTAGACCAGATATCATGTATGCTACATGTGTCTGTGCTAGGTACCAATCTTGCCCCAAAGAATCTTATTTGACAGCAGTCAAAAGAATTTTGAGATATCTTAAGGGCACACCTTATCTAGGCCTTTGGTACCCTAGGAATGAAGATTTTGAACTGACAGGTTATTCAGATGCAGATTTTGCAGGCTGCAAGGAAGATAGGAAAAGTACCACAGGAACCTGTCAATTTCTAGGTGGAAGGCTGGTGTCTTGGAGTAGCAAGAAGCAGACCAGTGTGGCTATCTCCACAGCTGAGTCAGAGTATGCTGCTGCAGGAAGTTGTTGTGCTCAACTTCTATGGATTCAACATCAGCTAGAAGATTATGGTATTCAAGTAAGTAGAACACCTTTATTTTATGATTCTACTAGTGTCATTTCTATTGCAAATAATCATGTCTCCCATAGTAGGACTAAGCACATAGAAATAAAATACCATTTTCTAAGAGAACATGTATAAAAAGGAGACATTTCCTTAGAATATATAAATATAGATAATCAGTTAGCTGATATGTATACTAAGCCCTCAGATGAAACCAAATTCAATAAATTTAAAATTGAATTAGGTATGATAAACTTAGAATAGTTTACAAAAATTGACTAAGTAAAATAGTGTCGACACACAGAGTTGTCAGTGTCGACACAGAAAAATGGTGTCGACACATCTAGAAAGTCAATGTCGACACTTCAGAGAATTAGTGTCGACACATGCAGTGTAGGTGTCGACACATCCAAGGTGGTGTCGACACTTAGGCTTTACACAGAATTAGTTTAGTAGAGTCTCGACTAAGTGTCGAGCTGAGATGTATAAGTGTCGACACATATATTCTGTCGACTATATTTGTGTCGACACATAGTTGTCGAGACATTATAAGTAAGTGTCGACACTTTTCAACAGTGTCGACACAATTCAAGTATGTTAACGCGCCTTTTCACCTTCGATTCTAGAAAGGTATAAATAGGTTTTTCTCAGTGTTTGTCGACACGCTCACTTTAGTCTCGAGACAAAACTTGTGTGTCGACATCTCTCTTCTCTAAATTCAAAATTTCTTCAAACCCTAATGGCGCCCAAGCTAGAAGAAAACATTAACGAAAAATATGAGCTCGTGCGTCACGCCTTTGATGACGCAGAACCCGAAATCCAAGGTGTGATAACCCTAATTGCCTAGACTGGACTAGAGTATCTTGTATCAGAACCTGTCAAGATCTGGAAGAAGTAGGTTCTTGAATTCCTGAGTGCAACTTCACTTGATGATACTGGACTCAAGATTAAGTCCAGAGTTCATGGAACAAAAGTCAAGGTCACACATAAAGTCTAAGAAATGTACTTCAACTAGCAAGAACAAAAGAGGAAGAAAGTGTATCTACTTCTAAGACTAGAGAGGCATTGAAATGGTGTGGATTAGACTCAAACCTGAAAATTGGATCAGTTTTCAACGGAAAAGGAATGAACATACAAGGAAAGTTTCTATCTGAAATAGTAGGAAAAGTAATACTGAGCAAACCTGGTGGGCATGATAGAATATCTGCTCACATGTTCAGTCTAATGACAAGGATAATTTTCAACCTTAATACTGACTGGTCTGCAGTCATGTTTGATAAGATAAAAGAGAGCCTGAAGAAACTCAATCTGGGTAGAATTCTGAGTCTATACCTAGCTGGAAGTATACCTGAAGTGATGAATCAAGCTGCTGGTTCAAAGATAAACCACATGAGGAGAATGGATGTAAGGATTATCTCTAGGTAGGATAGAGTATTGACAAAAGAGATGCCAACTCCAGAAAAGGCAACACCTCAGAAGAAGAAGAAGAAGACAGCCATTGTGGCACAAGAATCCTCCAGCAGCTCTGAAGAGCAAGTGGTCTTTAGTCCTGGTGATGAAGAGACTGGAAATGCTGGACAGTCACCAGCAAGACAAGAAGATGCACAAAGGCAGGGGGAGCTACCATCAGCTAGCACAATTCACCTGGATCCACTCCAGGGAGATCCTTTATATATGGAAGAGCCAACTCCACTAGAGAGTGAAAGGGTTACTCAAATCATTCTTGAGGTAATTACTGAAGTAAATTAATTAAATTTCCATATTGAGGAAGAAGTTTTCACTGATTCATTACCTGATGTTAATCGGCAAACACAGATACATAGTAAACCCCAGGATGTGGTCATGGAGGACACATCAGTTGCTGATAGAGAGGTATTAGATGCTCCTGAGCACATAGATTCACCAATCCAACCTCAACATGAGTTTACTCTAGAGGAGCTATTCCCTGATCTTGTACAGACAGATCTTGAGAGAGAAATAGCAGCTGTTGAGGGGGAGAAAGTTAATATTGAGGGGGAGCAAATAGAGGAGACTGCTAGACAGGAGACTGTGGAGCCAAAGGATGCTGAGCAAATTCAAAGGACTGAGAAGGAACTACCTCCTAGTCCTAAGGATAGAGTAGATATTGCTAGCACTTCTGCTTCAGAGGATGAAGAGGCTGCTAGAGCCAAGAAGAGGAAGTTCCAGGTCTTCAAGAGAAGAAGTCATAACTACAAGAAAGCACTACAGACCATTGCTCCACAGCCAGCCCCATCTACTGATTATAGTTCATTGATGGTGGCTTTGCAGATCAAGCTAGATGAGCAAAGGAAAGGCTTTACAAACTTATATGGATGAAGGGCATAAATTCCTGCAATTTGATCTGGCACAAGACATCAAGTCTATCAGATTTTAAGTCAATCAAAACAAGAAGGAAATGACTGACTGCTTCCATAAAGGAGGAAATGCAGTGGTCTACCTGGCTACACATCAAGAGAATCTCAAGAAATAGCTTGATGATCTGGCACTAAAACAAGACTATGTACTGGAGAATCAGCTGAGAATGAATGATAATCTGACTGCTTCTCATAATGCCATAGTCACTGAAATGAAGAATATAGCTACTGCCTAGACTGCACACAGTGCTGCTGCCAAAGCTGAGTTTGATAAGCAACTCCAAGAAAGCCTACTTGCAGTTCACACTGCTATTGCAGATTTTCAAAAGGTTCTTTCTGTCAGGCTACAAAAGTTAAAACCTTTCTATAAAGATGGAGTCAACTATTTGAATGCACAGATAAGATTCCAAAAGGATGATCTTAGAGATCACATAGAGAGAGAAGTCATAAAGGGGGAGAGGATATTAGTCAAAGCTGGCTCTGATCATGCCAAATGGATTTCAAACTCCATCAGAGCCACCCTTGGATATCCACCTTTATGTGATGATGATAATGTGGTAGAGTCTGGAATAAATCCTGCATACTTTGGAGGAGAGCAAGCTGAAGTGGCTCAAGTGATATATCCTCCTGCAGATTTTGACATGATACATCAGGAGGTACAGTCTATGTATAGTCCTCCTGAGGGTAATCAGAATATCATTCTTGAGAAAGTTGTCCATCCTGTGCCAGAGGCAATCTTGAAAGAGCAAGAGGCTTTGTTAAAAGAACAAGAGGCCCAATTATCTAAGAAAAGGTTCAGAGAACAAGCTGAATTAAGACCAGATTTTGAACAATGGAGCCCCACATCCAGGAATATCATATTGACTGCCTGGGAGGCTGCTAAGGACAATGTCCTGGATAGAGGCAAGTGGTATTCTGACCTGGAGTGGAGAAAACATGAGAATAGGCAAGAGGCCATAGTACAATATAGAAGGAAGGCTAAACTGGGAAAGCTACCTCCTAATGCACAGGAGCCTAGCAAGTATTTCCCTAAGCCTTATCACTATTTTGAAAGGCAGAAGATAAAGGCTGAAGAGCTGAAAAAGAAAGATCTCAAAGGGAAGAAGCCTGCTGCTGCTGATGACAATGAAGCTCCAATTCAAGCAAAGATTCAATCTGGAAAGGGGATTTTAATCAAGGAACCAGAGCAGCCATAGGATAGCATTTTCTTAAGTTTACAATTTGTAATCATTTGTATTAACCTCTATGTAAACTTTTGATTAATGAAAATATTGGAATTTGTAAGAATAATGTTATATGTTCAATCTATTACATTAATTGTTCTGAGATAATTGTTTATGCATGTTCTGTTTATACATGTTTAAGTTCTTACCCTGTCATATATTACTGTTTTACATCATACTGAGAATTTGTTATGTATGGTGTATATCATTGACTAAGGGTTATGACTTCTTCAAATAGGGGGAGATTGTTGGGTACATTGGAATATATGTACCTGATTTAAAGAAGCCGCACCCTACTCAATGATATACATCAAGGTGTATTTGATGTGTTTTGAGTTTATTTGTGCAGGTTAAGTAACTGCAGGTTTGCAGGAAAAGTTTCTAAGTCCATGTGTCGACACCTAGAAGAAAAGTGTCGACACTTAAGAAGCCTTGTGTCGACACCTAGAGAAGCAGTGTCGAAACTTGGAGTAATTGTGTCGACACCAGGAAGCAGAGTCGACACCAGAAGGAAAGTGTCGACACATACAGGCAGTGTCGACACACAATAAAGAAATGTCTACATAATCAGTGTCGACACTTAGAAGCAGTGTCAACACTCAGAAAAACTTTATCGACAGCAAAAGTGTCGACACTAGGAGGCTGTGTCGACACTCAGCAAACTTCAACAAAGTTTAAGTACAAGTGTCGACACAAAGGAGAAGTGTCGACACTCAGCAAAGTCTCAACACATGAAGAATGTGTCGACACAAAGGAGATGTGTCGACACTCAGCAAAAGTTTCAACACAGAAGGCATGTGTCGACATAAAGAAGATGTGTCGACACAAAGCAAGTTTCAACACAAGAATATGTGTCGACACAAAGGAGTTGTGTCGACACTTAGCAGAAATCAACTAAGTACTGAAGAAGAAGGACTTGTGTCGACACACAGGATCAGTGTCGACACATTCTGAAGAAGCAGTGTCGAGAAGCTGTTACAACAACACAAGGAGTTGTGTCGACACCATAAAGGCTAGTGTCGATACTTAGTCTACTTGTGTCGACACTTAGTCTATTTGTGTCGACACATAAAGATTATCTGTCTTGACACTTTCAGACAGTGACATAGATTTCAAAAAGTGACTGGATGACTTGACAGCTGCCATTTCAACCGGTCAACTACTACTGTCAGAGCTGTCAGAAGGTTGTTAGAAACCGGATCAGCCAGTCACCATGAAGAAAACTTATATAAAGGCTTATTCCTTCAACATCATCAATTAATCAATGAAGTGAAAAACAACACAACAAGAAGAAGACCTTCAAGAGAAGATCTAAGAAGTTGGAGAGAGAGAGCTCCTTCTAAGAAGACCAGCTGTTGATCCAGGCTGATAAGTAAGATTCAGATTGAAATCAGAATCTCAAGACAGCAGTTGATTGAAGATCATCTGCATAGAGATACAACCCTACTGTGTTCTAATTCAAGAAGCTTTGAAGAAAGCCAAGGGAGGTTGATCTCTGTCAAGTTCTTCCAAGAACTCATCAAGAAGCCAGTCAACTCATCTCTCTCTATTAGAGTTATGGTTATATACTTTGTATTTTCTAATTTCTGTAGGATCTTGTATAGATCTTAGTTGTAAGCCTAAATCTATAAAGGTTGAGGTAGGGCCTGTGAGCCTGAGTGTAGGAGAATCATTTCTCTGAGTGTAGTCCTTGTTGAAGGCTGAGGTAGGGCTGTTGTGCCTGAGTGTAGGTCTTGTTGAAGACTGAGTGGTAGGGCTTGGTGCCCGAGTTGTAGGAGTGGGATCACTTTGAGTTGTAGGAACTTGTTTGGGGTTCTGAGTTGTAAGATCTGAGGATCTGAGGAGAAGTTAGGCCGAATCTAGTACACTACTAGATAGGCGAAGGGGGAAAGTGGATGTACCCAGACCTTGGAGAACCACTATAAATCCTGTGTGCACTCTGTGAATGTATGCTTGTATGGTTGTTGTGCTGTGATACTTGTAGAATTGCAATTACTGTATTGTATTTCTGCCTTTAAAGTTAAAAAGATATAGGTCACCTATTCACCCCCCCCCCCCCCTCTAGGTGATTAGGCACTATTTCTTTTAGAAACCTCCCTCGGATACCATTTGTAAGACCCTCCTCCCGGAACACAAGACACGGCTGAGGGGAGTCTTATGCCCAGAACAGCCGGCTTGTGGTAACGTCGACACATAGGTCGACCGATACTACAAGAGGCATATCCTACCGGCTAACACCAATATCATTCATGCCAACCCAACATAAATAATATATATATAAGTCACAATCTACACAAGTTAATAAGTCCAAACAAGTATAACAATAATAAGAAGCTACAACATTTCTTTAATATCAGAGTACACAAAAATTGCTACAATCATGAGTCTCGCAAAACTCACATCTATAGCCGACGACAACGAAGATAACGTCGTATCAGGCCCTGTCACACTGGCCTGGCTACCCTGCTGTATGACCTGTTGTTGCTGCTCTATCTGCTGGGTTTCCTCCTAAAATTGAAGACGTAACAACCGTTAGCTGACTATCACATCCGCTCCCCCGACGTCTCTCGGGAACCGGGCGAAGAAAAAAAGATGATACAATATATATAAGCAGTAATAATAAGCATGTGCTATATCTTCTATATATCATGAGTGATAATATAAGCATAAAATAACAACAATATCAACATTCTACTCTAGGAGTTCTACACAAGCAACATTCATCCAAAAAAGAATATAGATCTACAACAAGAAAGTAACTTAACTTATAAAAATGCACATAAATATTTAACTCATCATATAAGAGTGTCTATACAAACTTATATGATAAGAATCTTATGTGATGCAAGGTAATGTTATAAATGCAATATGATGACTCACCCATGCTCACACACACGCACACTGCAATATGATGACATGTCTGCTAGCATGCACCCACGTGTGATAGGTTAGTATGAGTTCACACCATCACAGTTCACCATATGAACACCCTCAAGAGGTAAAACTCTGAGATGCGTCGAGTTGAGCTTTGTCAATCGAGTCGTGGAAACGAAGGGAATGAAACACCCCCGTGATTTATACCTTTCGCCCACCAAATGACGATGTTAGCCGAAAACATAATATCTAGTGTGAGAAGGATTGAAAAACCTTAATGTTATGGTGAATAGTCTAGACGAACATTCCATTAGACCCCTTCAAGAAACCACACACCACTACTTAGAAAGATGTACACTTATGAGAAATCCTCTATTTGAGGATTACGAGTCAACTTACACCCACTCACAAGAGTCTCATAAAAGAGATCTTTACAATACTTCGATGATTAATATCAATCACAGAACATCACTTACATGAATCATGTTGATACACTATTACGATCTCATTATGTTAGATACAATCTGTATGATGACTGTCATCGTTCTTACCGAGTACTCAAATATATCTTATTGATGTTTCGACACATTATTATGATGATTGAGTTCTGTATCACTCCGGTCACCATAATAGTGTGTCGAAGAAAAATGCATGCCCTTGCGAAAAATGCGCGCCACAGCGAAAAATGCGCGCCCGAGAGTAAAATTCACAGAAGGGCGAAAAATGCGCGCCCCGGCAAAAAAAGCGTGTATCGTAATCGTATAGACAAAAAATGCGCGTTCAACAAATAAATGTGAACCGGATAAGAAAGAGCGTGGATGGGAGGAAAAAAAGCGAATGATAGGAAAATGCGCATTTTTAAAATAAATTCCCGTCCGGGAAAAAATGAGAAGAAAATTCTACGCCCCGGCAAAAAATGCACGCTCAGGCAAATAATGTGCCACCGGGCAAAAAAATACGTCGCGACGAAAAATGCATGTATATGCCAAAATTGCGCGTACATGCAAAAAATACGCGTTCGACAAGCAAGTGTGCACCAGATAAAATAAGAAATACGCGTTCGGCCGTCACCATCAATTTTTTGGTGCCCCCCGCCGCCGGACAGGATTAAAATTAATGTAGACAGGGCTGTTTTTCCAAACAATTGTGTAGGCATTGGTGTCGTTGTCCGTGATCACCGCGGGGCGGTGCAACTTGCTGCGGGCTCGGGCTTTTCCCATCGGGATCCCGGCCAATTCAAGCTTGAGGCCGCTCTCTCCGCCGGCTTCTCTCCCCGGACATGTTGGAGGCTATGGGAGTAATTATTGAGGGCAACTGCAAAAATGTGCTGGAGTTCTGCCGCAACTCGATGCACCGGGCGACTTGAAGCGACGCCAACTTCATGGCGCAGGATCTCTTTTTCCTCGCTGAACTTAATCAAGTTCTAATCCGCCACATTCCTCGGGAGGCCAACAGACTTGCTGATTTTTGTGCTAAATTTTGTAGCTGTAATAATTTTGTGTGGCACGATGTGACTTCCGCCCTTATCGAATTCATGGAGATTGTCCATGATGATTTTGGCTAGGGTGTTGTTTTTTCTTTTCTCAGTTTTCTTCCTGCACTTTTTGATGCTAATGTAATTATCATGGATAAAATAAGAAATAGCGTGGCCGGGGGGAAAATTACGCGAATGTGAGGAAAATGCGCTCCAGAAAATAAATGCGCGTCCGGACAAATACGGACAAAAAATTCTACGTCCCGATGAAAAAATGCATGCTCAGGCAATTAATATTCACTCGAGCAAAAGAATACGTACGACGTCAAAAATTGCGTAGCCACAGAACTCAATCATCATAATAATGTGTCGAAGCATCAATAAGATATATTTGAGTACTCGGTAAGAACGATGACAGTCATCATACGGATCGTATCTAGCATAATGAGATCGTATCATTGTATCAACATGATTCCTGTAAGTGATGTTCTGTGATTGATATTAATCATCGAAGTATTGTAAAGATCTCTTTTATGAGACTCTTGGGAGTGGGTGTAAGTTGACTCGTAATCCTCAAATAGAGGATTTCTCATAAGTGTACACCTTTCTAAGTAGTGGTGTGTGGTTTCTTGAAGGGGTCTAATGGAATGTTCGTCTAGACTATTCACCATAACATTAAGGTTTTTCAATCCTTCTCGCACTAGATATTATGTTTTCAGCTAACGTCGTCATTTGGTGGGCGAAATGTATAAATCACGGGGGTGTTTCATTCCCTTCGTTTCCACGACTCGATTGACAAAGCTCAACTCGACGCATCTCAGAGTTTTACCTCTTGAGGGTGTTCATGTGGTGAACTGTGATGGGGTGAACCATACTAACCTACCACACGTGGGTACATGCAAGCAGACAGGTCATCATATTGCAGTGTGCGTGTGTGTGAGCATGAATGAGTCATCATATTGCATTTATAACATTACCTGACATCACATAAGATTCTTATCATATAAGTTTGTATAGGCACTCTTATATGATGAGTTAAATATTTATGGACATTTTTTAAGTTAAGTTACTTTCTTATTGTAGATTTATATTCTTTTTTTGATGAATGTTGCTTGTGTAGAACTCCTAGAGTAGAATGTTGATATTGTTGTTATTTTATGCTTATATTACCACTCATGATATATAGAAGATATATCACATGCTTATTATTACTGCTTATATATTGTACCCTCTTCTTTTCTTCGCTCGGTGCCTGAGAGACGTCGGGGGAGTGGATGTGACAGTCAGCTAACGGTTGTTACGTCTTCCATTTTAGGAGGAAACCCAGCAGATAGAGCAGCAACAATAGGTCATACAACAGGGTAGCCAGGCCTGTGTGACAGGGCCTGATACGACGTTATCTTCATTGTCGTCGGCTACAGATGTGAGTTTTGAGAGACTCGTGATTGTAGCAATTTTTGTGTACTCTGATATTAAAGAAATGTTGTAGCTTCTTATTATTATTATACTTGTTTGGACTTATTAAATTGTGTGGATTGTGACTTATATATATATTATTTATGTTGGGTTGGCATGGATGGTATTGGTGTTAGCCAGCAGGATATGCCTCTTGTATTATCAGTCGACCTGTGTGTCGGCGTTACCACAAGGCGGCTGTTCTGGGCATAAGACTCCCCTCAGCCGTGTCTTGTGTTCCGGGAGGAGGGTCTTACAAATGGTATCCGAGGGATGTTTCGATCCTCCAACCTTAGGGCCTGACACCACGTAGAATGAAAGGCTCAGACACCGCATTTAAGGTCTGGTACCACAGAGACCACATGAGCTCATATGAGTGTATGAACAATAACTCCTCAAATATTTAACTTAAGGTCTAAGATTATTTCTTAAAATAATTAGTAATTATTATAATTTTTTTAAATTATTGTTATACATACATTTTCATGAGAAGTGTTCAACATTAAAGTTGTAGATCTCGACGAGATGTACAACTTTCATGTCGAACACCTTTTTATTTGAAGCAATTTAGACCCTCGATTTGGCCCCGGAAAAAAGTCACGCCGAATATATGTACGGACGCCCGGGATCGACATGACTTTTTTCGGGGGACAAATCGGGGTATTAAACGTCATCATATTAAAAATGTTGAAAATAAAAGTTGTAGATCTTGACGAGATCTACAACTTTTATGTTGAACACTTTTTTATTTGAAGCCGTTTAGTCCCCTGATTTGACCCAGGAAAAGTCGTGCCGAAAATCTGTACGAATGCCTGGGATCGACGTGACCTTTTTAGGGGGCCAAATCGTGGGATTAAACGGCATCATATTAAAATATGATCAACATGAAAGTTGTAGATCTCAACGAGATCTTCAACTTTTATGTTGAACACTTTTTGATTTGATGCAGTTTAGCCCCCCCCCCCCCCCCCCGATTTAGGTTCCGAAAAAAA
>CM077159.1:128904904-128927404 GCA_039583875.1 Platanthera guangdongensis | reverse complement strand
GTGGCACGGGGAACCTGGGCAAAGGCTGCTGCGGATAGCGCTTGTAAGATCCTCGCTGACAAATGTGCTAGAACCATTAAAACGCTTGCCCGATGGAGTAAGTTCAACGCCAAGGAAGTTGATGGCAATGCAAAACACGTTGGTGAGGAAATCCGGTTCCTACAGCAGCTTGAGGCGTCCAGGCCTTTGACCGAAGCAGAATTGCTAACGTTGAGGGAGCATATTGCTAATTATAATGAAATCCAAGCTAGGCTGGAATCCTGGTGGTGGCAGCGAGCAAAATGCAAATGGCAAGCCCATGGGGACCGGAATTCTGCTTTCTTCCATGCGGCAGCAAAACAAATAAAGCATGAAAATAGGATTTATTCAATGCGAATTGGTGAAGACACCATTACCGATCAAGCTCTGATTGCTCAAGAGCTAGTTTCTCATTTCGCTTCTAGGTGGTCTCTGGATGACACTACGTCGAACAACGAGTTGCCAAATCCTCCCAACATCATCAACAACGTGCAATCCCAAGGCCTCTTGCTCCCAATCACTGATATTGAAATACAACGGGCGGTTTTCTCCTTTGGCCGAAACAAGGCCCCTGGTTTTGACGAAATTACTCACTCTTTCTTTACCCACTTTTGGGATTTTACTATGCCTGAAGTAACGAATGCCATCAAAGATTTTTTCAGGACTGGACAGATGGAGCAAAACTGGAAGGACACTCTAATTATGCTCATCCCGAAGTGTACCAATGCCGACAGGCCGGATAAATTCAGACCCATTAGCTTATGCTCTTCAATCTACAAGGTGGTCTCAAAAATCATTGTTAACCGAATGAAGCCGCTCCTCATCAACTTAATATCTGAAGAGCAAGCGGCCTTCGTTCCTGGGCGACTTCTATCTGACCACTGCATCGTGGGCCAAGAAATCCTCCACCGCCTGCACTCGACGGAAAGCAAGCAAGGTTACATGGCATTAGAGTTGGACATGGAAAAGGCCTTCGACAGGATCCAATGGAGCTTTGTTCGGCATGTTCTCCAGGCGTTCAACTTCCCTCTGGCGTGGATAAATCTAATAATGGAATGCGTCGCCTCGCCTAGATATGGCCTCCTCATTAACGGGGCCAAATCTGAATGGATCACTGCTACTTGCGGTCTCAGGCAAGGATGCCCGCTTTCACCCTACTTATTTATATTATGCTCAGAATTCCTCTCACAACTCATCAAGCAAAGCAGCCACCCAGGTTTGAGAATCAAGGTTAGCCCATCGGCCTAAAAAATTTCGCATTTATTATACGCTGATGACACTCTTTTATTTGGTACGGCAATTATTGGTACTGCCAAGGCGTTCGCCACAATCCTACAACATTATTGTTCCATTTCGGGTGAAGCTATGAATCCTACCAAGTCCAACATCATTTTTGGGCCAAAGGTGCCGTCAAGCTCTATGTCTGCAATAATCAACGAAATTGGGCACAGGAAAGTCAACGCTCTTGATTATCTTGGCATAAAATTACGCCCCGGACGTGCCCGACCGAGCGATTTTGACGGGATGCTGGAGCAAATGGCCAACAAAATTCGAAGTTGGGGCGCGAGGCATCTCTCCCTTGCTGGCCGAACAGCTTTACTCAAAAGCTCGCTGGCTGCCATCCCTCTGCATGTACTTTCAAACTCACCGGTGCCTATCTCCATCTTAGGCAAAATTAACAGATTTCTCAAACATTTTCTTTGGTCGGGCTCGGACCTCAAAGGCACCATCCATTATGCCGGCTGGGATGACCTGTGCCTACCCAAGAGCAAAGGGGGTCTAGGCATCAAAAATTTGACAACCTGGAGACGGGTTTGTATGGGACGAGTTGCGGCTCGAGTTATCAGAAAGGAAAACACTCTCCTAGCTCACACCCTTGGGAGCAAGTATGGAAAATGGGATCTCTACAATCGTAAGCGAACGCACTCTAAAATGTGGAAAACCATTAGCTTAAGCTCTGATTTGGTGACAAGGCACACCTTTTGGATGATCAGAAATGGTCATTTGGTATCTACGTTGAACGATACTTGGTTGGGCCTGCTCCCAATATCTCTTTGGCCCACCTTTGTGGATGTCTGTTCCCTCCCAGAGCTTGTTGAAGGGCTGTTGAATGCTGATGACCAATGGGATGATAATCTACTTACCCCATTTGGCCCCGAGCTAATCCAATGTATCAAAGGCCTGCCCAGGGACTGTTTGGGAGAAAATGATTGCCTGGTTTGGGCCCAAACCGAGAAGGAGAACGTGGTGACAGCTACCATTTATGAAGAGGAATGCCCGCAATCTGCCCTTCAGGGCCGCTGTATTTGGAAGATAAATGCCCAACCAAGGATGTTGACGCATGCCTGGCAGACAATGAATGCTGATGACCAATTGATCATATGCTGAATGGCTGCAGCTTCTACGCAAAGATCCAACTAGAAGGAGCTCGGGTGGGACTTTTGCCGAGCATCCTAAGCCGAAATATTTCGGAATTCTTAGAGAGTGAACTGCTCATTGGCAATGATCCCGATGTGGCTTCTTTCTATGTTGCCTTAATGTACTATATTTGGAAAGCAAGAAATTGCTTAAAGCATGGGGAACCATATATGCAACCAACGTCAATAGTTTTCAATGCCGTATATGATGCATCGCGTGGACACTGGACGTCTCCTTGTAACCAACAATCTACTTGGACGCCCCCGCCTCCCGGATGGATCAAAATAAACTTTGATAGCTCAGTTTTGGAGAACAACGTGGCTGGCCTTGGATGTACCATCCGGGACAGCAATGACGATCTTATTGCCACCTTGGGCGTACCTCACCGAAGCCGATCTGTGGGCATGACGGAATTTCTAGCTGCCATGGCTGCTCTCAATCTTGCTACCTGACATATTGCGGATCAAAATGGTGCCATACTGGAGGGAGACTCCACCGAAGCCTGCTCGCGAATAAGCCGCATTCTCTCGGGACAATGCATGGGAAATTGTGAAACTTCTATGTCGCGTCTGCTCGCTTCTTTCCCGCGATTGGTAATCTCTACTGTCAACAGAAAGGCCAACTCAGCGGCAGATCACCTCGCAAAGAACGCTTGTTCCAATGATTTTCAGTGGTCTAGGGGTATGCCCCTAACCACATCTTTTTCACTTATTTTGCAGCATGACGCCAACTATTTGTAGTTCCTGTTTCCTTTTATTATAGTAATATAGTAGGCAAATGCCAATTTCAAGGAACCCAAAAACTTTGGTGAGTGTTTTCTAGTGATTGAAGAGAGCTCCCTAGTGAGAGAAAGTGAGGGTGTGGGGGTTTGCTGCGGTGGCGGAGTTGCGGTGGCGGTGGTTTGCTGCGGGAGGATTGTGCGTGGTCAGTGGCGGCGCTGCTGTGAGAGGGGTTATGCGGTGCGGGTGGTGCCGCACCTCTGGTTGTGCGGTTATGTGGCTAGCTGCTTGTCTCTATGGGCAAGAAGAAGTGCAAGAAAGATAAAGGTAAGGCTGTGGAGTATTTCCATGGATCGCCTGTTTCCCCTTCGTCTCCTGCGAAGGCTGCTTCGCTTTCGTCACCTGCAGGTTCTGTCCCGTCCGGCCGGGGGTGCTTCGCCCCCCAGATCTGCGGCCCCGTCCGGTTTTTTGGCACTTTGCACCCCCGAAAGTGTAACTTTTGGCACTTTGCACACTGAAAGTTTAAATATGGCACTTTGCACCCCCGAAACTTCAATCCTTGGCACTTTGCACCCCAAGCATATTAAATTAGGCGTAATTTCGTCCAGACCTCATCAAAAGTGCTTATTTTTGCACTTTGCACCCTGAAATTTTCGGATTTACACTTGCAATTATCATTTTATTGAGTGGTAAATTTGGGTGGCTAAAATCATTAAAGTATATTTGGCCTGCAAGTATATAAATCTGAAAATTTTAGAGTGCAAAGTGAAAAAATAAGCACTTTTGATGAGATTTGGACGAAATTACCCCTCATTTAACATGCTTGGGGTGCAAAGTGCAAAAGATTGAAGTTTCGGGGGTGCAAAGTGCCATATTTAAACTTTCAGGGTGCAAAGTGCCAAAAGTTGCACTTTCGGGGGTGCAAAGTGCCAAAAACCCCCCCCCCCCCCCCCCCCCCCCGTCCAGAAAATTGCTGATAGTGAGCTCGAGGTTAGTCCATCTTGTGGCGTATTCGATTCTGATAATGATGATGTCTCCGCTAGGTCTGATTCAGAGGAATCAGCAAAATCTATAAGTTTTGCTAGTTCTGTGGAGCGCTCCCAAGATGTTCGAGGAAATGCGTCTGTGAGCTCGTCCTCCTCTCAGGTTTTCAGAAGCAACAATATTCAATCTCCTTTTAACCATGCAGCCAAGCCATTCACCCCGGGCTCAGTCGATGCCCTCATGAGCGCATGTGGTATTCCGCTTGCTGGCCCGTCTTTGGGCTTAAGATTAACTCCTGCTCCTAGCCCGCAAGTCGTAATTCCGAAGGTGTCAACGCTGGCGCCGTTGCCTCGGGTATGGTAAAAAATGTTCCTGTCAGCTTCCCGAAGATGGATATCCAGCAAGGAGACTACTTCATTGATGGAATTGCCAGCATGGATGATGATGAAGTTGAGGAAATCCAAGCAGAGTATGTGAATGCTTTGGTTGGCAGAGTTGTTGGAGTTAACTTCTGTTTTGAATGGCTCTCGGCCCAGTTACATCTGAAATGGGGAGCTTTACAAGGCTTTCAAGTATGCGACTTGGGCGAGGGATGCTTTTTGTTAAAATTTGCTAATAGAGAGAGTCGGGATCAGGTATGGCAAGGAGGCTCGTGGCATGTGGCCGGGCAAGTGGTTGTGCTCGACGTTTGGTCGGAAACTTTCATCCCCGCATTAAACCCAAAGATGTTGGTGCCAACTTGGGTAAGGCTCCCATGTCTCCCGCTACAATTTTGGGGTGACAAGAATTTATTTCGTATTGCAGCAATTATTGGAGAGCCTATATATATTGATGCCTTTACAAAAGCTAGAACAAGAACTAACTTTGCAAGAATTTGTGTGCGGCGAGACCTTTCCGCCCCCTTGCTAGGGGGAATATGGTTGAACAACAAAGGTTCGGGCAAGTTCTTCCAAAAGTTCCATTATGAGGGCATTGGATCCCTGTGTACTTCCTGTGGGTTTGCCAACCATGGGGATTCTGCATGTCTTAGCCGTGAAACTACGGCTGAAATGAAGAAGCACAATCCGCAAGCTGGTCTAGATGACTGGACTTTGGTCCTGCCAAGAAAACCCCCTCCAAAGCCCAAGGATGGTGGCATACAACAGCGTAAGCCTGGAAATTGGGTGTGGCGGAAGGTGGAGAAACCTGTAAGCACAACGCCTACGTTGGTCGATGCCAATATTACAAATTTTCCCGAAACTGAAGATGCTAACACTGCAAAGGCTGTGGAAGATAGGAATCATGCTGAGATATCTGTTGCCGAGTTGAATAATACTGCAGCTAATGATTTGCCGTTTCAACAGGAGCCAGTCCTCTGATCGGGTCCTGAATGAGACAGTTCATGCAGAGACTATTGAGGAGGACGCTGGGCGACGTGCCAGATCTCCATCAAAATTGAAGCGGGGCCGTTCCAAAAGCAGATTGCGCAGGGAAATTGCTGAGTGTGCAGCGGGGGGCTCCCCTTCGCGGATATGACGAAGTAAATTTTCTGGAATTGCCGCGGTGCAAGCAAGCCCGCTTCCCGCGCGCATCTACAAGGGCTAATACGCGCAAATAATCCAATTGCAGTTGTTTTGTTGGAGACTCGACGCCAAGTTTTCACCCGACGTGATGTGGATAGGCTGATTGGGAGAAGATGGAATTTCGACTACGTCCCTTCGATTGGTAAATCAGGTGGCATTCGTTTGTTTTGGCTCGATGATATCATCAAGGTTTGCGTCATTGTCAAAGATAGACAGTTTATAAAAGTTTCCATTCTCTTGCCCTCGGGGGTTACCTGGCAACTAGGAGCCATATACACAAATAAGTATTTGCATCAGAAGCGGGTTATATGGGATGCGCTGGCTGCGATGGATAGGAGCATGCCTACGGTCCTTGGTGGGGACTTCAATTGCGTTTTGCGGGCGGAGGAGAAGCGTGGGGGGGGGGGGCAGGTTTAAGATGTCCAATGGGGCAAACGAATTTGCGAACTTCATCACGTTATGCGGGTTCCATGAAATTCCTTTCACAGGAAATATGTTCACATGGGGTAACAATCAAAGGCTGGCTGACCGCATCCTCTCTCGACTTGACCGGGTGCTCCTCAATGCCCCGACGCTTCTTGCCTTTCCCGGATCAATTGTACACCATTTGCCAAGAATAGCCTCAGATCATGCGCCACTATTGCTCCAAATTGACCTAATAAAGTTTGCCACATCTGGGAGAAGTATCAAATTTGAAGAGGCATGGATGAGAAATCCGGACGCCAGTACGGTCGCCCGCGGTTCTTGGTTAAAGCCAGTTATCGGAAGCCCAAGCAAAATCCTGGAGGTCAAGTGCTCGAGAATTATTAAGTCTCTCTCGCGGTGGTCAAAGTTTATTGCTAAATTGGAAGCAGGGAATGCTAGGAAGCTTGAGGAAGAAATAAACTCGCTCCAGCTTTGGGAGGCTGACTCGGCGCTGTCAGATGATGAATTGCATTCCCTGAGGGGCTTGGTTGCTAATTATAATGAGATCCAAATAAAACTTGACACATGGTGTTGGCAACGTGCGAAATGTTGCTGGTTGGAGCACGGCGATCGGAATTCATCTTTCTTCCAGGCGGCTGCCACTCAACGCAAACATGAGAATCAGATTTTCAAGATGCATGTCGGGGACGAAACCATCACAGAACAACACCTCATTGAAGATGTTATGGTTGGGCATTTCTCTCAAAGATGGTGTATGGAAGATCTTGGTTCTTCGGAGGTGCTGCCATGCCCTCGGGGAAAAGTTTCTGTGCTTGAAGGTGAAGTGTTGGCTGCTCAGCTTACTGATGCTGAAATTAGAAGAGCGGTCTTCGCTTTTGGAAAAAATAAAGCGTCGGGATGTGATGGGGTAACGCATTCTTTCTTTACGTATTTTTGGAACTTTACCATGTTTGATTTAATTGCTGCAGTCAAAAGTTTCTTTACATCTGGCTCAATGGAGGCAAAGTGGAAAGACACTTTGGTTGTGCTTATCCCCAAATGCAGTAACTCGAGCTTGCCGGAACATTATCGTCCGATCAGCCTCTGATCTACCATCTACAAAGTCGTGGCCAAGATTATGGCTAATCGAATGAAGCCTATGCTGCAGAAATTAATATCGGAAGAGCAAACCGCCTTCGTGCCGGGCCGGCTTATATCGGGCAATTGTCTCCTTGCCCAAGAAGTTGTACATCGGATTCACACTACTCAAAGTAATGTTGGGTACATGGCTATGAAGATTGACATGGAGAAGGCCTTCGACCGGATTCAATGGTCTTTTGTCAGACGCGCCTTGGAGGGTTTCAACTTCCCGCCATTCTGGATTGATCTTATCATGGAATGCATCACATACCCAAGATTTGGTCTTCTCATTAATGGCTCCCGTTCAAAGTGGATACACGCTACTTGCGGGCTTCGACAGGGATGCCCCCTCTCTCCATACTTATTTATTTTGTGCTCTGAGTACCTCTCCTTATTAATCAACTCAAGTATGCATCCAGGCATAGGAATAAAAATAGACCCAGCTGCTCCAAAATTATCCCACCTCCTCTTTGCGGATGACACTCTTATTTTTGGCTCGGCGTCGCTTGGGACGGCAACGGATATCATTGGGATCTTAAGGCGGTACTGTGCTCTCTCTGGAGAAGCACTTAATGCTTCAAAGTCCAACATTATCTTCGGCCCCAAGGTTCCTCTTAGCACAAAACGAGAAATTTTACATCTATTGGGGCATGGAGAATCCAATGCTTTCAATTATCTGGGTATCACACTGAGGCTGGGGAAAGGTAAGGATTACTGATTTTGACCATTTATTGGATAAGATTAGCAGCAAAATCCGCTCTTGGGGCACTCGACACCTTTCTATGGCAGGCAAAATTGCACTCATCAAGAGCACTCTTTCCGCAATTCCCCTACACGCTTTGGCCCATTCGCCTGTGCCGGTTTCTACCATAAATAAAATCAAAACCTTGCTTTTTGATTTCCTGTGGAGCGGTTCTTCGAGCAAGCGCTCCTTGCACTTCTCAAGATGGATGGATTTATGTTTGCCAAAGGAAAAAGGCGGACTGGGTTTCAAAGATCTTCTATTGTGGCGGCGCATCCTCATGGGAAAGTTTGCTTCTAGAGTGGCAGGTGCTGATGGCTCCCTATTGGCAAGAATTTTTGGGGCCAAGTATGCTGGGCAAGATAGATTCAAGCCCAATCGAGTCACTCAAAAATTTGGCGCTGTATCTCCCTCGCCGGTGAGCTCTTGGAGAAGCATACATTCTGGATGGTGGGAGACGACATGGACATTTCTACCTTGGAGGATAACTAGATAGGCGTCCTACCGCTCAACAAATGGCCAACCTTCATAAATGTGGAAGAATTACCTACTCATGTTGTTGGATTCCTGGACACAGATTCCCAATGGTTGTTTGAGAAATTGGGCGGCCTTAATGATGGCTTAATTGTTGCTGTTTACGGTCTACATAGGGACAATGTTGGCGGTCGGGATAAAATTATCTGGGCTCACACCGAAAAGCAGGTGATGGATGCTAGCTTACTATATAACCTGGAATGCCCAAGAGGGTTGAATATGGGCGGCCAAATTTGGAGCATAAAGACGCAGCCACGTTATTTAGCCATGATTTGGCGAGCCATAAACGACATGCTCCCCACCTATGAATGGCTGTACAGGCACCGGCTCAGAAATGATGCGGATTGCCCCTGGAATTGCAAGCGTGCTGAGACCGTGCAACATATATATGAGAGCTGCTCCTTTGTCAGACGTATAAGGGCGATGATGTCAAGAATGGGCATTCGTTTAAACTCCTCCAGCCCCTCTTTGTTGGATGCGATGTTGGAGGAAATGGACATTTGCACCAAATCCAAGGAAACAAAGGCGCTGGCTTCTCTAATTTACGCTATTTGGAAAGCTAGAAATCAACGTGTCCATGGTGAAGCCTCTTTACAGCACTCATCTATTGTTCTAAACGCACTTATGGAAGCATCCAATGGTAACTGGGCGGCCCGTGTAATCCTCGAGCCCTTTTGGTCGCCCCCGCCGTTGGGATGGTTAAAAATTAACTTTGATGGATCTGTTCACCCAAATTGTGTGGCCGGAATTGGATGCTCTGTCTGGGACCAAGATGGGACTTTGATTGCTTCCAAGGGTGTCAAAATCCATAGCCGCTCGGTAAGCATGTCTGAGGTGAGGAGTGCACAGCTTGGTATCAACGTGGCAAAAAATCTCATGCATGCTGTAATTGGTTTGATTCTTGAGGGTGATTCTGCCTACGCTTGCGCCACTATAAACCGTATTCTATCAGGAGTTTGGAATGGGGACTTGGAAGGAATGCTAGCTCGCTCGCTAAAGGATTGCCCCAACATTATGATTTCTCTTGTTGATTGAAGAGCCAACTCCGTGGCTGACTACGTTGCTAATTCAGCTTGTAGATCAAATTTTCTATGGGAAAGGGGTATGCCCCTTCCCCAAGCCCTTTCTTTCATCCTCTCTAAGGATATGATGCCGATGTAATCCTTTTGCTTTTGATATATATATATATATATATATATATATATATATATATATATATATATATATATATATATATATATATATATATATATATATATATATATATATATATATATAGGCTAATGTCACCTTCAAGAAACCCAAAAACTTTCTAGTGAGAGAAAGTGAGGGAGGTGTGGGTGCTGTGCGGCGGTGGCGGCGCGCTGCCGGCGGGGGCGTGCAGCGGGGGTGGCGTGCTGCTGGTGTGTGTGGGGTGTTGCGATGGCGGCGTAGTGCAGGTGCTGCGGTGGCGGCGTTGTGCGGGTGTGGGTTGCGCAGTGGCGGCGTGCTGTGCGGGTTTGGTGCGGTGGTGGCAGCGTAATGTGCAAGAAGAAAAAGAACCGAAAGGTCATTGTTGACTGCAAGCCTGTTTCTCCTTCTCTAAATCAGCATTCAGTGCTTGGTGGTGCTGCACCAAGAAGACCTTTTTCCCCCGTTCAGGACCTAGTGGCATCCAACCGGGCTCCAGTTATTGCAAACAAAAAGTTATTTTCTTCTGATCTTATTTCCTTGAATCTATTCGAGCATTCCGGGGCTGCTAATCCTGGCTCGGATAGTTCTCAAGAATCTGATTCAGATAGCTTTTGGGGCTCTGAAAAGTCTGCAAATTCTGTAAGCTCTTCAAGCTGCATATTTGATGTTCGAGATAATGACGCTGCGAAATCTGTTAGCAACTCCAGCGGTACTCATGCTGCTAAAGATAATGTTTTTGTGAACTCTTCATCGCCTCAAGCCCATCAATCTAAAGATAATCAGGTTTTGCCTAATCAGGCTGCTAGCTCTCAAGGTGTTCGACAAATTGCCACCGTGAACTCACCTTGCCCCGATGGACAGCAGGCTACCAATTATCTTTCTCTGCTCAACCATACTGCATAGCCTTTTGTCCCAGGTTCAATCGATGCTATCATGAACCTTTGTGGTGTCACGCAGGTTCCGCCAGCGCCCACCCGGGCTGTCCAGACAGCTAAAGAGCCATCCGGGGCCAACAAGGCACATGATTGTCCTACCCGCCCTGCTGCCCCTCTACCCAAGGTATGGTCAAAAAACATACCTGCTCTATTCCCCAGACCTTCAACAATCGGATTTTTATGATGACGGAATTGTGAATTTAGATGACGAGGAAGCTGATAGCATCGAAGCTGAGTACGAGAATGCTTTGGTTGGTAGAGCAGTGGGCGCGAACTTTCGTTTTGAATGGCTTGCGGCTCAGCTCCATCGTAAATGGGGGGCGTTTGAGGGTTTCCAAATCTGTGATCTAGGTGAAGGTTGTTTCCTACTAAAATTTGCCAAAAGAGAAGATTGCGACCATGTTTGGCTTGGCGGCCCATGGCACGTAGCGGGTAAAGTTATCGGGCTCGACCTGTGGTCAAGTAATTTCATTCCAGCTCAGAATCCTCATTTGCTTGTGCCGACGTGGGTGAGAGCTCCAGGCCTTCCCCTCAGCTTTTGGGGCGACAAGAATCTTTGTCGCATTGCCGGCATCATTGGGGAGCCGCTGTTCATTGATGCATTTACTAAATCAAGACCGCGGACTAGCTTTGCTAGATTCTGCGTTCGGCGAGATTTAGCGACTCCACTGCTTGACGGACTATGACTAAATAGCGCAAAGACCAGAAAATTCTTCCAAAAACTGGTTTATGAAGGTATTGGTTCACTCTGCACTTCATGCGGTTTCGCTGAGCATGGCGACGCGACATGCGCTTCAGTTGCTCCAATAAAAAATGCCGAAGTTCGCAACCCACAGGAGGGTTTAGATGGTTGGACCCTTGTTCTACCTCGAAAGCCGCTGCAACAAAAAGCAATTGCTGAGAGCAACAAGGTAAATTGGCAATGACGCAAGGTGGAGAAGCCTGGTGCTCCTATTCCAGCGTCTCCGGCTACTGATTGCAATGCCCGGACTAACGCACCTATTTTACCCGATGTCATAAACCTCCAAGAGCAGCAGATGTCAATTGATTGTCATGTTCAGGATGGTAATGTCTCCATCAACAAGCAAGATAATGCCGCAGAGCCTAATCAACAGCAACCACCCAAAGATATTGCACACCCATGCCAAGAAATTTTTCCTAATGATCATGCTAATTTGGATGTGCGAAGACCGAGATCTCCCACGAGGAAAGTCCGTACGAGATCAAAGAGCAGGGCTATATCTGCTCAGGGTAGGGAGGAGCATGCAGCGGGGGCTTCCCCTTACTTGCAATGACGAAGTTGATCCTTTGGAATTGCCGGGGAGCAAACAAGCTCACTTCCCAGGCGCTTTTGCAAGAGCTTGTCCGTCCGCACAAACCGATAGCTGTTGTTCACATACCGTCCTCCCTCAATGTAAGAAACTATCATATACATGGCGAACCATATATGCAGCCCGCTACAATTCCCATCAATGCATTACAAGATGCATCTCACGGACACTGGGCATCTACATGTAACCCACAATCTACTTGGGTGCCCCACCCCACTGGATGGATCAAAGTAATTTTTGATGGTTCGGTAATGGGGAATATCATTGCCGGTTTGGGATGTACATTTCGTAATCTTTGGAGATGCTTGCTTGCGGCCTTGGGTGCGCCTCACCGAAGTAAACTGATATGTATGACCGATCTCCATGCTGCAATGGCTGCTCTGAAGCTTGCTACTCAATTTGCCGCGGAATCCGGCCATTAGTATTATTTCAGAGGGTGATAGCAAAGATGCATGTTCTACTCCTCGCCGAATGCTCAACGGATGTTGTATTGGTAAGCTTGAAGCTGAAATGGCCCGCCTCCTACAAATGTTCCAAAGAGTGGAGATTTCTTATGATAACCGAAAGGGAAATTCGGCGGCCAATCATGTTGCTAAGAATTGTTTTAATGAGTTCAAGTGGGAAAGGGGTATGCCCCTTACCATGTCGCTTGCGCATATCTTGATGCATGATGCCATCGCTATGTAATTTTTATTTTCCTGCACGTTTACTATATATATATTAGACCACAGCCAAATTCAAGGAACCCAAAAACTTTCCGCATTGCCTGAGCAAGTGGCGGGCTTGCTAAATGCTGCGGGTCAGTGGGATGACAGCCTGCTCTCCCCTTTTCCCCCAGATTTGATCCACATTATCAAAAGCTTGCCTCGTATCGAAGGGGACGATAGTCTTGTATGGGCCCAGTCTGAAAAGGAATGCATGGTGGCTGCTGCAACATATGACGCTGAATGCCCGTTGTCCACGCTCAATGGTAATACTCTATGGAAAATCAAGTCACAGCCAAGAATGCTGATGCATGTTTGGCGTGCCTCCAATGCACTACTGCCTACCAACTCTTGGCTCAATTATCACCGTCTCCGCAAGTGCCCGTAACACACTCCTTTTTCACCTATGAACTTCACTATGCCCATGGCAGCCACCCACGTTTTTTCTCCTCCGAAAAAAATGGCAAAGTTGGAAAGATACTCGGGGTGGAAGAATCCATTGTTCATCAAACATTGCCGCAAAAGTGATGCCAACCTGAAACCAAAGGATTGTCGTTTTATCTCAAAGATCCATGAATCTGGACCTTAAATGTGCCCGGTTTGGAATCCCGCCGGTGAAAATATCCTGGGCAAACGGAGCCTTATATCTCAATGGAGCCGCATTCTTGGACCACTGCAAATGACCAGCTGATACATACAACTGAAAGCAAAAAGTAATGCCATTAAGCTGGCATGGAGAAGACATTTGCCACCTTTCGGGCCTAAGCCTTCATCCCGCAACTATATGTTATTATATTTGGAAAGCATCTCATCCCAGAAACTGTTATATACATGGAGAATCATATATGCAGCCAGGGATGCTTCCCCCAATTCTGAATTTTTATCAAACAAAGTCCGCTGCAGTAGGAACAAGATGTCCGCCCCAAAAATCCCACTCGCGACGACATTGGGCATCTACATGTAACCCACAATCTACTTGGATGTCCCCCAGACCCAGAATGCAGTCATAACAGTTTGAAGGCTACCTCGGTATTACGCTTCGATCCCGAGCTAAATTTGCAGTCCACATCAGATGGGGTGACGACATCTTTCTCTTGCGATAGATCAAAATTGGCTGCATGCGCTCGCAAATACATGTTCCAAATCCCCATCAACTCCTTTCTAAAAACTTCCTTGGATGTCCCCTCAAGCCCAGCATTCCTATCTGACCCCCCCCAAAAGATAAAGGGGGTCTGGGCATAAAAGATGGATCATGGGAAGTATTAGGGGGAATTTTGCCCAAGTTCTGGCAAATATGGCCCGAAAGATCTTCACTCTGCCAAGAGAAACCACTCCAAAATAATATTGCTGGCAAAATCACTCCTTCTGGATGGTTGCAATGGACTCTCTATATCAACTATACGGTTCGGGATGGCCCACCATAATGTTCTACCAGATGTTTGCTTTCAGCCTTGGGAGACAACCGCCGCGCTTTGCGAAGCTAATAGATCGATACCCAGGGACATGATCGGAGGACTGAATTTCATGCTGAAACAATGGCTCGGCTCTATGATACGGAACGCCAAATCTCTTTGCTTGCCACCCAACTCTGCTTTGGCAACGAATTCCATTGGTTATACCATGTCCGGGACAATGCGGTCTTGGGGTTGCGGAGGGGGATAGCAAATTGGCGATGCATGTTCTACTCTTGGCCGAATTCCGCCCCAGCACCTCAACCTGCGGATGCTGCTTAATGACCCGGTACCAAACTGGAATCTACCAGAAATGGCCCATTCCTCACTCATTTTCTACCATATGGAAAGTTAGATGTTGTTCCATAGAGCATCAATGTCATCAATGCTTTTCAGACTATACGCACGGTTCTGGATTATGTAACCATAATCCCCCCCCCCCCCCCCCCCGCAAAGCTAACTCGGCGGCCTTGGATCATGTGGCTACGAGATCATCTGGATGCGCTGATTGCCGCCGGAGGAAGACCTCACCGCAGCAGGTCTGTTGGAATGACAGAATTTTTGGCCGCAAAGGAAGCTCTAATGACTGGACAAAGGCTGCTCCCCAACTACATGGGAGTAATTCTTGAAGGCGACTCGACGGACGCTTGTTCGCGCATCAACCGTGTTCTTTCAGGCTACGCCTCGGGAGAGCATGAGACTTCTATGGCAAAGCTTTCAATGGAATTCCCGAGAGTATCAATCTCACTTATCGATCGTAAAGCGAACTCGGCGGCCGACCATATTGCTAAGCTTGCTAGCCATGGTGATTTCTTGTGGGAAAGGGGTATGCCCCTTACCACGGTGTTTTCACAGCTTTTGTTGCATGATGCTCATTACTTGTAGACCTTTCCTGTTTTTGTTTATTATTAATATATATGGCTATGCCCGAGTTCAAGGAATCCAAAAACTTTGCAAGGGTGTGTTTTATAGAGAGTGGAGAGAGCTTCTAGTGAGAGGAGGGGGTGCGGTGGCGGCGCTGAAGATAGGGGGCCGGCGGTGGCGGCGGTGGCGGCGTTGTGTTGCGTTTGTTGAGGGGAGGTTTGCTGCTGGTGCGGGTAGGCGGTGGTGGTGTGGGTTGGTGGTGGCGGGGCTGCGTGCTTTCGCGGGTGCTCTTCTGCGGTGGCGGCTTGAGGTATTGGTACTGGTGCGGGTTTGCTGCTTCCAGTTTTCTGCCCTTTGGGGCTCAGCTTTTTATGGGCAAGAAGAAGAATCGCACGATTCTGGATGGGCGGGCGGCTGCTTCGCCTGTGCTCTCTTCGCCGCCTGTTGCTCCTGCTAGTTCTGCTCGAGGTGCGTCCCCCTCTCTTCCTCTGGTTGCTTCGGATGTTGAGGCTTCGCTATCCCCTGTTTCTTCCAAGCCTATTTTGGACGCTTCTGCTGATTCGGATTCAGAGGGCTCAGAGAAATCAGTGAGTTCTTTAAACTATGCCAGTTCTGCAGAGCGCCCGCCAAGTGTTCGTGAAAATGACTATATGAGTTCCTCGTCCCAAATTCTTCGTAGCAACAATAATCAGTCCCCTCTGAGCCATACGGCGAGGCCATTCATCCCAGGCTCGGTTGATTCCCTCATGAATGCGTGTGGATTAATGCCAAATGACCCTTCCGTGGGTGCACAAAAACTGCCAACTTCTGCGCCAAAGGCTACACCGCAAGCTGCTGCTGCCAAGGCGTCGGCTCCAGCCCCGTTGCCCCGGGTTTGGTCTCGAAACCTACCAGTCCAATTCCCGAAGGTGGACATCCAGCAGGATGAGTATTTGTTGACGGTATTGTAAGTATGGATGATGAGGAAGTAGAGGAGATCCAGGCGGACTACGCTAATGCGCTAGTCGGAAGAGTTGTGGGCGTTAATTTTCGTTTTGAATGGCTCTCGGCCCAGCTAAGATTAAAATGGGGGAACTTTGATGGCTTCCATGTTTGTGATTTAGGCGAAGGATGTTTCCTGTTGAAGTTCTCAAGGAGGGAGGACCGTGATTATGTCTGGCTAGGTGGCACGTGGCATGTTGCCGGGCACTTGGTCTGTCTTGACGTTTGGTCTGAAAGATTTGTGCCAGCTCTGAACCCGCGTATGTTGGTGCCAACGTGGATTAGACTTCCCGGTTTGCCCCTACAGTTTTGGGGAGACAAAAATCTTTTCCGCATTACTGCAATTGTGGGCGAGCCACTTTTTATTGACGCCTTCACTAAATCTAGAGCCCGAACAAGCTTCGAACGAATTTGTGTTTGCCGGGACCTTTCCATCCCGCTTGTTGGAGGACTGTGGCTCAATAGCAAGGGTTCCGGGAAAATTTTTCAAAAGCTTAGCTACGAGGGAATCGGCTCCTTATGTATAACCTGCGGATTCGCGAATCACGGGGATGCTGCTTGCAGTGACATGATGGCCAAGGCCGATTCAGAGAGATTAAACCCGCAAGCGGGGTTGGACGATTGGACGCTTGTGCTACCAAAAAAGCCTCCTCCAAAGCTGAAAGACGGGATGGCTCCGCAAAGACCTCCAGGAAATTGGCAATGGCGGAAAGTGGAAAAGTCTACTAAGCAAGTTGTGCCTACAGACACTGATTTGAATGTTCCGAAAGATCAAGCTTCTGACGTTGTAGCTGCAGCCAACATTTCCTCAGCTGCCGGGGTAGCAGGCCAAGCCGGGGCTGCCGTTCCTAACCATGTTGCTGATGTTCCATTGGGGGAAAATATTTTAATTGACCCCGTAGATGCGGACGAGGCTGTAGAGGATGTTGTGCGGCGGGCAAGGTCGCCTACAAAGAGGCCTCGTGGTAAGTCAAAGAGTAGAGCAAGATCCATTCTTTGCAGGGATGATACTGGAAGTGCAGCGGGGGGCTGCCCTTTAAGGAAATGACAAAACTAATTTTCTGGAATTGTCGCGGTGCTAGCAAGCTCACTGCCCGTGCGCATCTGCACGAGCTTGTTCGTTGTCATAATCCTATTGCTGTGGTATTATTGGAAACTCGCCGACAGGCTTTTTCGAGGCGGGATGTGTACCGGCTAATTGGAAGGCGCTGGAGTTTCGACTTCGTCCCCTCCATTGGCAAATCTGGCGGTATAGTCCTTTTATGGTTGGAGGAGTTGATTAAAGTCAGTAGCATTGTTAAAAATAAACAGTTTATTACTGCTTCCATTCTACTACCATCTGGGGTTACTTGGCAATTGGGCGGAATCTATGCGGATAAATATATGCATCAACGGCGGGAATTATGGAACGAGATAGCTGCTATGAATTTGAGTATTCCCACTGTCTTGGGAGGAGATTTCAATTTTGTGTTGAGGGCGGAGGAAAAGCGTGGGGGAGGCAGATTTAAGTTGTCCAATGGACCACAGAAATTCACAAACTTTATCACTCTCTTCGGTCTTCATGAAGTCCCTTATGCGAGGAATGCTTTCACGTGGTGTAACAACCAACGCCCGGCCGACCGTGTCCTCTCGCGGCTTGACCGTGTGTTACTAAATGCTCCGGCGCTTCTAGCTTTTCCCGGATCGTTTTTTCACCATCTGCCAAGAATTGCTTCAGATCACGCGCCACTTCTGCTTGAGATTGACAAGCTATCATTTGCTGGGTCCGGAAAATGTCTAAAATTTGAGGAGACTTGGATGATGAATCCGGATGCTCACGGTGTCGCGCTTGGCTCCTAGCTGAAGCCTGTTGCTGGGAGTCCAAGTAAAGTCTTGGATGTCAAGTGTGCACGAACCATTAAGGCCCTGTCGCGGTGGTCAAAGTTTAATGCCAAGAAGGAAGCGGAAAATGTTAAGAATCTGGAAGAGGAAATAGGTGCTATCGAGATTCGTGAGGCCAATGCGGCTCTCTCTGAGGCTGAGCTACAGACTCTTCGTGGGCTTGTCGCTCGCTACAACGAAATACAAATTAAGTTGGACGCTTGTGTTGAATTCTGTGAAGTGAAAGTGGGTGAATGGAAGGCTTGGGAAACCTATCCGCGCGGACTACGCGGACTGGGTTGGCGGACTGCTAGGTCGGCAGGGATGTTGCAGGCGGTTTGCTCTGTGGCGACCTGGGCGGTCTGTTCGTGCGGACTACGCGGACAGCAGCGGCGGTCTGACAGGCCAGTGTATGCTCAGCAGGCGGTTTACTCCCAGGAAGTAACCGGGCGGATAGGAATGTTATCCGCGGAGTTCGGCTTGAAGCGGACTGAAGAACTGGAGCTCGGCAGACCGGTTTGGCAGTTGCCTTGGTCTTGCTCTAGTGAAGCGGCAAGTGAAAGCCGCGGAGACCGCCGGTCAGCGCGGACAGGAACTGGAGGTCGCCCGGTATGGCGGGCTAGATCCAGTGTCCGCCAGTAAGTGCGGACTGGCCCTTGTGGCCAGCGGACTGGACTTGGTGGGAATTGAACCAAGTCCAGGATGGCTCAGTCCGGGGAGATCGCGCAGTGGAGCGCGGGCTGGTTTCTCAGTCCGCCAAGCGTAGTAGAAGTGCAGTTGCCTTGTTTGCTAGCTTGGGGAAATGCGGACTGGAGAATTGCTTGTGCAGGAGCGTGCGGACTGGAGCCGGAGTCCGCTGAGTCCGGTTGAGCCTTGTGATGAGGTTATGGACTCAGGGAAGCGGACTGGAGTTCGCTGTGTACGCGGACTGGATCGGCGTGTCCGCTGAGTCCGGCAATGCCTTGGTGATTAGGCAGTGGACTTGGGATATGCGGACGGAAGCCGGGTGTCCGCTGAGTCCGGCAGGCGTCTTGGTGGCGAGGCTGCGGGCTCGGGTTTTGCGGGCTGATGCCTTGTCCGCAGAATGACGGACACGGCTGTTGTGGAGTCCGGCTGTTGTCCTGGCTTGGTCTCTGGCGGCAAGGCGGACTGGATATTGGAGTCCGGCCTTGGAGAAGCTGGGGCGGACTAGCTATCTGCACAGGAGCGGCGAACTGGTATGTGTGTCCGCGGGCTGGCGGACACACTTGTTCTAGCTGCGGGTTGTGGCGGTGATCCTATCGGCTAGGGCGGTGACCATACTCATCGTCGTGCCTATAAATAGGACCCATGTCACATCAGGAAAAAGACGAACCTGGACCGAAGTAAGTGAACAGTAATTGAGCTCGCGTAAGTTGCTGCGGCCTGGACTTTGTGTCCGCGCGGATAGAGAGTTGACCCGGTTGTGCTGTGCAGGTTGTGCGGATAGCGCTGGAAAGCCAGGACTTGGCTCTGATTGCGGTCAGGGACAGTGCGGACTCTGCGGTTAAGCAACAGGCGGTAAACAGCAGGTCGCGGATAGCGACCAGGCGGTCTTCTCTTTGGCGACTTGGTTCGGGGTTCAGGAAGTCGCCTGCTTCAGGCGGACTGTTCCATTTCGGTGACGCAGCTTGTGCGGTCTGGCGGCGTGCAGACCGGCGGTGAAGAGCTAAGCATTGGAGTAAGGGGTGTGTCCGCGCGGCTTGGGTTGCGGTCTGGCGACCTGGCGGACTGAGCGGACTCCACAGCAGTAGGTCGGCGGCCTGTTGATTGAGTCCGCGCGGCTTGTTTTTTGTTCTTGTCTTTGTAACTGTCTCTGCTCTCCCGGTGTTGGGTCTTGGTGAAGCATGTCTCGCCATGTATGTCTCGCCTTGTAAAGAAGTTTGCTCTTGATCAATAAAGAAGCTTGTGCTGCATGTGTTGCTGGTTGTTACTGCTTTGTTGAGATAACCCCTGCTAACTCCACGATCCGGGAAAACTTTCAACATATAAGCGGGCGTTTTCTCCTTCGGTTTGTTGAGTGTTCAACAGGGTATCCAAGGAGGCGTCTGCAGTTTGTTGAATTTTAACATGGTATCAGAGGGAGGTTGTTGGAGTGGTCAAGCAGTGCTCAATGGAAGTAGTTGCTCGTCTGTCGAGGAAACCAGTGGTAGAACCATGGCAGTGGAGGATGCAAGTTGTCTTGGTATTGATCTTCTTACAGAGGCAAACTGTGAACGGTGGAAGTCCTGTATGAAGAGCTTTCTTCTTGGCGAGGACCTTTGGGAGGTTGTATGCGGAGCAGGAAGACAAGAGGATACTGCTGGCAATGCTGAGGCGATGAGAGCTTGGAAGGAGGACAATGCGAAAGCGGAGTCTATTCTCAGGCAGGTGATCTCATCGGAGCTCTTGGACCACATCAGTGGATGTCGGTCAGCTGCGGAGGTTTGGACTTCCCTTGATGGGTTGTTCAGGAAGGAGGTGAAGGTTGCTGCGGAAGATGGTCCCTCTACTTCATATCAGGAAGAAAGGAGTGTTTCTCCTAGGTGTGATAGGAAGAGGAAGGAAGGACCACGTTGCTATAAATGCAAGCAGCAAGGTCATCTTCGGAAGGAGTGCAAGGTTACCTTGCTCTCGGCGAACGTTGCTCAGGTAGGGAGGAAGGAGAAGAACGTAGTTGGGACTTCAACTAGTTCTGGATCTGATCGGCTGGATGCCAGTGATAGTGCAGCTATCTGGCATGAAAGACTGGGGCATGTAGGGATGGACAAGCTGAAAGCAATGGCGGAAAGAAGACTCGTAAGAGGCTTGCCTAGATTGTCATCCTATGGCGATGGTCGGGGGTGTGCGGGATGTCAGGAAAGTGGAGCCTATCGCTTCATGGTCGACAAAGCACAATCCAGGAGTAATGCACCATTGGCGGTTGTCCATTGTGCTCTGGTGGGACCGACTGTCACGGCCAGTCTTGGAGGCAGCAGGTTCATGCTGATATTGGTTGATGACTATTCTGGGTATACTTGGGTATACTTTATGAAGAAGAAGTCCAACATGGTACGCTTGTTTGTGGAGTTCAAGAAGCTTGTCGAAGGCCAGCTTGGCCGGAGGATCAAGGTGTTGAGGACAAGTTTCGGTGGTGAGTTTGCCTCAACCGAGTTCTCACGCTTTTGCAGGAAGCAAGGGATCCGGATGGAGCCTTCTTGTGGACATACTTCACAACAGGGTAGTGTTGCAACTCGGATGATCCGTTGGTTAACGGAGACCTGCAAGTGTTGGCTTCAGAGTAAAGGAGTTCCGAAGGCTCTTTGGGCGGAAGGAATTGCCTGTGCTGCTCATGTCATCAACCGGATGCCTCTTAGTCCAATCATAATGAAGACTCCTTATGAGCTAATGTTCGGAGTGAAGCCCTCAGTGAAGCACCTTCGGGTGTTTGGATCTACCTGCTATGTACATTCTCTGGGTGCTCTCAAAACAAAGCTAGTCTTTGTTGGGTATGATGAGCAGAGAAGAAGATGGAGGTGTATGGATCCTGCGACGAAGAAACTCATAGTGTCGAGAGACATTGTTTTTGATGAGTTGACGCCGTATTGGGGTAGCTCTTATGTGGAGCTAGAGATAAGCAGGTCAGATGATGGGCTGAAGGAGGCTGCTGCTAAGGAAGTGGAGTTGCCTGAGTCACCAGGTGCTCCAGGTTGTTCTAGCTCCGGGGCAAAGGCGTCAGAGTCGGGAAGAAGGGGGAGCGATCGCATGAAGCCCCTGCTACGTGGGCTAATATCGGAGGAGCAGGCGGCCTTCGTTCCCGGACGGCTTCTATCGGATAACTGCCTCCTGGCTCAGGAAATTGTCCACCGGCTTCATACTACTCAAAGCAAGGCCGGCTAAATGGCGCTGAAAATCGACATGGAAAAGGCCTTTGATCGTATCCAATGGCCATTCGTCAGGCAGGTTTTGGCCGGATTTCACTTCCCACCGTTTTGGATTAATCTCATTATGGAGTGCATCTCCAACCCTCGGTTCGGTCTTCTAATCAATGGCTCAAGAACAAAATGGTTACAAGCTTCGTGTGGCCTAAGACAGGGATGCCCCTTATCTCCATATTTGTTCATTATGTGCTCCGAAATTCTCTCATTAATGATCAATTCCAGCTCTACGCCAGGTATTGGCATTCAAATCTCTCCAGCAGCCCCAAAGCTATCTCACCTTCTTTTCGCTGACGACACTCTCATTTTTGGCACGACAACGATTGGATCGGCAAGGGAGATTAAGAGGATCACGATGCGGTATTGTATGCTCTCTGGTGAAGCGGTTGACGCAGCAAAATCAAATATCTTATTTGGTCTCAAGGTCCCGCACGCAACAAAGAGGGACATCCTTCAGCTGTTGGGTCATGACCCATCCAATGCCATCACCTACTTGGGCATTGTCCTCCGATCGGGCAAAATAAAAATAGCTAATTATGATCATCTTCTGGACAAAATCTCATGCAAAGTTAGATCATGGGGTGCTCGACACTTATCTCTTGCGGGTCGAATTGCTCTCATCAAAAGCACGTTGTCCGCCATCCCGCTACATGCTTTGGCTATGACCCCAGTGCCGGTCTCCACAATTATCAAAATAAATAGTTTGCTATCCACTTTCTTCTGGGGGGGGGGGTCGAATAGCAAGAATTCCTTGCATTTAACAAA